>JAGIQG010000040.1:9286005-9296721 GCA_024679065.1 Sphyrna mokarran
TGCACAATATGGGTCTTGTATCAAGTAATCCCGCACTAAACCATCTCTCAGGTATACAATCTGGCCTTTGTATCAGTAATCTCTGCCCTAAGCCCCTCTCAGTTATTACAATCTGGGCCTTGTATCAGTAATCTCGCCCTAACCCTATCTCAGTTATTACAATCTGGGGCTTGTATCAGTAATCTTGCGCTAAATCTCTCCAATATTACAATCTGGTCCTGTATCAGTAATCTCTGACCTCAAACCCCTCTCAGTTATTACAAATTAGGGCCTCGTATCCGTAATCTCTGCCCTAAAATCTCTCTCAGTTTATTACAATTTGGCCTTGTATCAGTAATACACCCATATATCTCTCTTAGTTATTACAATCTGGGCCTTGTATCAGTAATCTCTGCCCTCAACCCCTCTCAGTTATTACAATCTGGGCCTTGTTTCAGTAATCTCTGCCCTAAATCTCTCTCAGTTATTACAATCTGGGCCTTGTATCAGTAATCTCAGCCTTATATCTCTCTCAGTTATTACAATCTGGGCCTTGTATCTGTAATCTCTGCCCTAAATCTCTCTCAGTTATTACAATCTGGGCCTTGTATCAGTAATCTCTGCCCTCAACCCCTCTCAGTTATTACAATCTAGACCTTAAGCAGAGGACACAGAGTTTTAATATAATTGACAACAGAATTGAAGGGGGTGATAAGGAGATTTTTTTTACACAATAAAATGATCTGAAATGCACGATCTGACAGGTGCTAAAAAGCAGGTTTAATAGTAAATTTAAAAGGAAATTGGATAATTATTGACAAAGTTATGGTGAATGGGATTAATTAGATAGTTCAGTCATCTTTTTGACATTTTGAATGTTTCTGTCCGAAGGTTTTAATATTTGATCTTTTCAGTCACAATGTGTCTGAAACAGAAGATTAAACCATCGGGTTTGCTGAGCTGTCAGATCTGTTTCCTGTGTGTCTGTGTAACTTGAGAACTCAGTAAAGTTTTTCAACACCAATTTTAAATCCAACCAATTTATTTGATAGTAAATCCGCTAGCTTTCGATGCTATGCGCCTTCGTCAGGCAAATGTAGTGTTCTGATCTGCAGAGGCACTCATATCCACACAGACAGTTACATATTGCTGATTAGAATGTGAATCCTTACATCTAACCTGCTATTCAAGTGTTAAAGTGGCTAACAATGTGTGTGAAGGGAATATCAAGTGTTAAAGTGGCCAACAATGTGTGTGAAGGAATCCTGAGCATTGGTTAGAGAATTGTGTATTTTCTCCAGACAGCACAGTAAATGAGGTTTTTTGCTAACCCAGGCAAGTTACGGGGATTACAGATAGTGTGACATGAAGCCAAGATCCCTGTTAAGACCGTCCTCATGTGTGCGGAACTTGGCTATCAGTCTCTGCTCAGCGACTCTGCGCTGTCGTGTGTCACGAAGGCTCCCTTGAAGAACATTTACCTGCAGGTCGGAGGCCGAATGCCCATGACTGCTGAACAGTTCGCCCACAGGAAGGGAACTGTTTTGCCCGGTGATTGTTGAGCGATGCTCATTCATCCGCTGTCGTAGTGTCTGCATGGTCTCCCCAATGTACTATGCTTCGGGACATCCTTTCTTGCAACGTATTAGGTAGACAACGTTGGCCGAGTTGCAAGAGTATGTACCGTGTACCTGGTGAATGGTATCCTCACGTTTGATGATGTCGTCCATGTCTATGATCTGGCATGTCTTGCAGAGGTTGCTGTGGCAGGGTTGTGTGGTATTGTGGTCACTGTTCTCCTGAAGGTTGGGTAGTTTGCTGCGAACAATGATCTGTTTAAGGTTGTGCGGTTGTCTGAAAGCAAGAAGTGGGGGGGGCAGTGAGGATGGCCCTAGTGAGATGTTCATCGTCATCAATGACATGTTGAAGACTCCGGAGAAGATGTCATAGCTTCTCCGCTCCGGGGAAGTACTGGACAACAAAGGGTACGCTGTCCACCTTGTCCAGTGTTCATCTTCTGAGGAGGTCAGTGCGGTTTATCGCTGTGGCACGTTGGAACTGTCGATTGATGAGTCGAGCACCATATCCTGTTCTCATGACGGCATCCTTCAGCGTCTGGAGGTGTCTGTCACGATCCTCCTCATCTGAGCAGATTCTGTGTATACAGAGGGCTTGTCCATAGGGAATGGCTTCTTTAACGTGTCTAGGGTGGAAGCTGGAGAAGTGGAGCATTGTGAGGTTGTCTGTCGTTTGCGGTACAGTGGAGGTGCTGAGGTGACCGTCCTTGATGGAGATGCGTGTGTCCAAGAATGCAACTGATTCTGGAGAATAGTCCATGGTGAGTCTGATGGTGGGATGGAACTTGTTGATATCATCATACAGTTGTTTCAATGATTGTTCACCATGAGTCCAAAGGAAAAAGATGTCATCAATGTATCTAGTATATAACCTTGGTTGGAGATCTCGTGTGGTGAAGAAGTCTTGTTCGAACCTGTGCATGAAGATGTTGGCATACTGAGGTGCGAATTTGGTCCCCATGGCTGTTCCGTGTGTCTGGATGAAAAGCTGATTGTTGAAGGTGAAGACATTGTGGTCCAAGATGAAGCGGATGAGTTGTAGAATTGCATCCGGAAACTGGCAGTTGTTGGCATTGAGTACTGAGGTAGTTGCAGCAATACCATCGTCGTGGGGGATGTTGGTGTAGAGCGCCGAGACATCCATTGTGACAAAAAGTGTCCCTGGTTCAACTGCTCCATGCGTGTTGAGTTTCTGTAGGAAGTCCGTAGTGTCAAGACAAAAGCTGGGGGTTCTTTGTACAATGGGTTTCAGGATGCCCTCGATATAGCCGGAGAGGTTCTCACACAGGGTCCCATTGCCCGATAGGATAGGACGGCTGGGTATGTTTGCCTTGTGTATCTTTGGGAGGCAGTAGAGATCTCCAATGCCAGGAGTACGTGCAATGAGAGTGTGTGTGTGTGTGTGGGGGGGGGGGGTGTTTGAAATGGACCAACAGGGGGGAGAAGAAATAAAGAAATAAGAAGAAATAAAGTTTGAAAGTAAAGACGGGGGTTATAGAATCCATTCCCACCCTGCATTAACACATCAAGAGTCAGTCCGACATTGCCACAAACTCCCCTGGGCTGAGGGGGAGTGGGGGAAATTAGCATCTCATTGGACAGACAGACATTGCAAACACATCAGAGACTCAGGGTGGGGGTTTGTGTCCGGCTCACACAGGATAAATGTGAATCTGGGAGCTTTCAGTCCCCACACCAATAATCCCTCTTCACTGAAAACATTCCCACTCTGATTCAGTGTGTGTGTGTGTGTCTCAATCTGCTTTTTAACCTGTGCTTTGCTTGTGTGGATATGATGCTGAATGGATTTGAATGGAAATGCTGGACTCCTCGCTGTGATCGTTTGTGTGTTTTATTCTGAAAATGGCCTTATATGTTTTTTTCTCTCTCTCTTTTTAACCATTTTTACCTCTTTTTCTCCTGAGGAATTTTGAAAACTGGGGACGTGTCGAGGATCCGAAGGCCGGGAACGTTTGTGACCGGGACGAGGGAGAGGAGCTTCTTCCAGAGGGAGAGCTGACTGAGGCCTGTTCCCCAGCTTCACCCCGGGGTGGGGGTGAGTTGTGTCTGTTTATTACCCTGATCCAGATTTAATGTTTAATATCAGAGGGAGGGAGATCTGAATGAGAGTGGGATAGAGAGAGAGAGAGAAACACACAGGGAGGGAACTGTCCCAATCTTTTTTACCCTCTGCTTTACAACTGACTTGTTGTGTTTGGATGTTACTGAGAGATTGTGTCACTGAGAGGCGAGATCCTGGGGTTTTGCTGTGCTTTTTAATTTAAATACTTTCTTGCATTTTAATTATTTTCTCTCCCTCTCCCTTCCCTAAGAATTAATATTACTGAGAGATAGTGTAACTGACAAGGGGGAATCCTGGGCTCTTCTTATGCTATCTAATTTAAACATTTTCTTGTATTTTAATGCATTTCTCTCTCTTTTCCTCAAGAATTAATAGTGAGTTTTACTGATAATGTAATTGAAAAGGGGGAATCCTGGGATCTTATGGTATTTAATTGAAACATTTTCTTATATTTTAATATATTTCTCTCTCTTTTCCCCAAGAATTAATATTTAGATTTTACTGAGAGATTGTGTAATTGAGAAGGGGGAATCCTGGGCTCTTGTTCTGTTTAATTTAAATATGTTTTTGTATTTTAATTCATTATTTTCTCTTCTCCCCAGGGATTTGAATTTTGAAGACTGCAATGGGACTGGGAATCCTTGGACAAGGAGCTTTTCTCCAGAGGAGGATGGATGGACTGAGTCCTGTTCTATAGGCCGCACATGAGTTGTTGTCTCTTTATTATCCTGATCCAGCTTTAATTTTAATCTCACTTCCTCGGATGAATCAGTTGTGGTTAGATTGTGGGGTGTGGGGGGGGTGCTGGAGTTTAAAACCCTGGGATTAAAATATCCCGGCTTTGTAATTAGTCACAAACACATTAAACCTTTGGTGGGTGGCAAAGTGTAAATTAAATATCTCTGATATGAAACTATCTAAAGTTTATTTTAAATCTAAAATATTCGGTGGTGGGAGAAAGAGCGCTGTTCCTAATTGTTAAATAAAATTCACAGAGGCCTTTACAATTCAGTTTTCAGATCTTCAGATTTTCATTCCATCCTCTCCACAGCTTTTCCCCCATTCTGAATATTTCTCTCTCTCTATTTCTCTCTATATTCCTTTCCTTTTTATTCTCTCTCTCCCTCTTTCTCCCAGGAATTAATATTTATTTAGCTGAACAATCTCTCAGTAAGATCAGACAAGCGGGAATCCTGAGTTCTTGTGCTGTTTAATTTAAACATTTTCTAGTATTTAAATTAATTCTATTCTCTCTCTCTTCCCAAGGAACTAAGAATTATAGAAACATAGAATCATTGAAAAGCTACAGCTCAAACAGGGCCTTTAGCCCACAAGTTGCACTGATCATTATCGCGACCTATTAGGCCTATCGATAACACTCAATCCTATTAAATCCCATGTATTCATCCGGAAATCTCTTAAAAGACCCCGAATATTAAGAATTAATATTTAGTTGGACAATCTCTCAGTCAAATCTTAGAAGGGGGAATCCTTGTCTCTTCTGCCATTGAATTTCAACATTTTCTAGTATTTAAGTTAATTAGATTCTGTCTCTTTCCCAAGAAATTAATATTTAGTTGGACAATCTCTCAATAAGATCTCAGAAGGGGGAATCCTGATCTCTTGTGCTATTTAATTTCAACATTTTCTAGTATTTAAATTATTTAGATTCTGTCGCTTCCCAAGGAATTAATATTTAGCTGAACAATCTCTCAGTAAGATCTCAGAAGGAGGAATCCTGGGTTCTTGTGCTGTTTAATTTAAACATTTTCTAGTGTTTAAATGAATTAGTATCTCTCTCTCTTCCCAACTAAATAATATTGAGCTGAACAATCTCTCAGTAAAATCTGAGAAGGGGGAATCCTGGGCTCTTGTGCTGTTTAATTTAAACAATTCTTGTATTTTAATTTAAACATGTTTTTGTATTTTAATTCATTATTTTCTCTTCTCCCCAGGGATTTGAATTTTGAAGACTGCAATGGTACTGGGAATGCTTGGACAAGGGGCTTTTCTCCAGAGGAGGATGGATGGACTGAGTCCTGTTCTATAGGCCGCACGTGAGTTGTTGTCTCTTTATTATCCCGATCCAGGTTTAATTTTAAGCTCGCTTCCTCGGATGAGCCAATTCTGGTTAGATTGTGGGGTGTGGGGGAGGGGTGGGGGGATAGAGGTTAAAATATCTCCGCTTTGTAATTAGTCACAAACACGTAAACATTTTGGTGGGTGGCAAAGAGTAAATTCAAAATCTGTAATATGAAAGTCTAAAAGTTTGATATAAATCCAGAATAACAGGGGTGGGAGAGAGTGATTTACCTGAATGTTCAATAAGTTTCACACAGGACATTACAATTCAATTTTCTGAAGTTCAGCATTTACATTTATCTTCCCCTCCACAGCTTTCTTCCCCATTCTGTCCATTTCTCTCTGCGTTTCTCTCTCACTCTCTCTCTCCAGTACTTTTCATCTATCTCCAGCTTTCTCTCCCTTCCTGTTTCTTTCCATTCACCTCTCTCTCTCTCTCCTCCGTGCATTCTCCCCATCTGTCTATCACATATGTCTCTGTCTCTCGCTAGCATTTTTCCCTATCATTCACCAGATTGTCTCTCGGGGATTTTGTGCTGTGTAATTTTCATTCTGGGTGTCTCAGGGAGGTTTGATTTCACTGTGTCAGCCTCTCTCTGCCTCTCTCTCTCTGTATAAACATTTCCCTAAGTAAAAAAACACTCCACACAGCTGACTGCACCTTGTGGGATCTTGCTGTTCAGCACAGGGATTTTGTTTTAAAAAGGGGGGGTTTTCTCAGAGGGAGTTTAAAAACTTTCAGGGACTGTGAGCAAGTCTCCAGACTTGGGACAACACACACATAGGGTGGGGAGGGTTGTGCGGGTGTGTACTGGGAGGGTGGGCAGTGAGATATTCTGATATTCCCAACAAGAGCCAGAGGTCTGAGTGTTTAAACATATGAAACTGTTCAAACAGAGGCAGGCATAAAGCCCTGAGGTTTCAGAGCTCCCTGTAAATGCAAAGGGAACTCCCATTGCCCCAAACAGCAGCAAGATGTGAACTGGAAACCCCTTCCCTCAGCTTGTTACACACTGACCTTTCCACAACCCCCAACATGTTTACAAACACTCCCTGGAGTTTCATCAAACTTTATATCAAACTGTCTGTCCATTCTGCTCAATACTGACCCCCCCTCAATCTGGCACTGACCCGGGGTCTGAATTCAGATAGAGACAGAGATAGGTTTGAAGTTAAAAGTTTTAAAAGTTTATTTATTACTGTCACAAGGCTTACATTAACACTGTAAAGAAGTTACTGAGAAGGAGCGAGAGAGAGACACACACACACAGACATAGATAAAGAGACAGAAAGAGAGAGAGATAAAGGGAGAGAGAGGTTATTTAAAGTTTATTAGTGTCATAAGTGAGGCTCACATGAACGCCGCAATGAAGTTACTGAGAGACAGAGATAGAGGGAGTATCCAGAGTGGATTAGATTGTGGGGTGTGGAGGGGCTGGAGTTTAAAACCCTGGGCTTCAAATATCCCGACTTTGTAATTCGTCACAAATACATTGATCCTTTGGTGGGTGGCATCGAGTAAATTATTGATGAAACTGTCTGTAAGTTTGTTTTAAATCTAAAATAGCAGGGGTGGGAGACGGAGCGCTGTTCCTAATTGTTAAGTAAAATGGCACAAGGGTTACATTAACACTGCAATGAAGTTAGAGAGAGCAAGAGCAAGACAGAAAGGCACACAGAGACATAAAGAATCAGAAACAGAGAGAGAAAGAGTTGAGAGAGGGCACTTAAAAATTTGAGGTTTATTAGTGTCACAATAAAGTTTACATTAACACTACAGTGAAGTTGTTGAGAGAGACAGAGATATACAGAGACATAAAGACACAGAGGGAGGGGAGAGAGAAACAGACAGAAGGTATTCAAAGTTTGTTTATCAGTGTCACAAGTAAGGGTTACATTAACACTGCAATGAAGTTACTGAGGAAGAGAGAGGGAGCATCGAGAGTGGGATCAGTAACACATTTATTTATCAGATATCCCTCTCTGTGACTCTTTAGGGATGAGATATTCAGCCAGGATGGTTTCACTTACCAAAGCAGTTTGTGTGTGTGAGTGTCTGCAGCTTCTGTGTCTTTGAGCTTGCCGGGGTGCCAGGGGGAGAGAATGTCACTGTCTTCACCTCTCTCTCTGTCTCTCTGTATAAAACAAATCACCAAATTACAGCACACTCAATAATGTGACCACACACAATTCATTATCAAATCTCTCTCTCACTTTCTTTATCTCTGACTCTGTTTCTCTCTCTCTCTCCCCCCTTCTCTATCTCTCCACGTCTCAGCTTCTCTCTCTGTCTTTCTCTCCTTCCTTGTCTTCTCTCTTTCTCTCTGTCTCTGGATTCATAGAAACAGATGGAGACAGAGACAGGAAGAGAGGGAGGGATGGAAACAGCTGTAGGTGTGGGTTAGATGCAGGGGGAGAGACACAGGCTGTTAGAGGGAGGGGGGCTCCAGTTTAATTCTGAAGGTCCTGGGGAGGGTCGGGGGGAGTTCACTGTCTCAGCCTCTCTGTGCCTCTTACAGGCTCTTTGTATAAACATTTCCCAAATTAAGGAAACATTCGACACAGCTGACTGCACATTGTGAGATCTTGCTGTGCACCACTGGGATTTTTGTTTCAAAAGGAATTTGGCTTTGTTTAAGGACAGAGCTCCAGTCTTTGTGGAGATTTGGGATGGTGCTACACACACACGGGGTAGCCAGTGGGGAAGGGGGATCACAAGAATGGGTGGGGGTTGTGTGTGGGGGAGGACTGTGTCCCATCTGATTTAGGTTCATATTGCTGCTGCTGTGGGATCTTGCTGTGCACACACTGGGCCTGTGGCCTTTGCCCTGCACTGCAACAGCAACCACACTTTTTATTTTTAAACAAAATCTGGCTCAGGGACCGCAAAGTCTCCTCTCTCTGTACACAAAAAATAATTCACCAAATTATAGGACACTCAGTAATGTGACCAGACACAATTAATTATCAAATCTCTCTCTCTCTTTTATTCATCTCTGTCGCGCTCTCTCTCTCCTTGTCTCTCTCTCTCTCTTATCTCTCTTCCCCTGTCTCTGACCTTTCCACAACCCCCAACCTGTTCACAAACACTGCCTGGAGTTTCTTGAAACTTTATAACAAATTGTCTGTCCATTCTGCTCAGTACTGACCCCCTCTCAGTCTGGTACTGACCCAGGGTCTGTATTCAGACACAGACAGACAGATAGATTGTAAATTTGAAAGTTTTAACATTTATTTATTACTGTCACAACGCTGACATTAATAAGTTACACTGCAAATAAGTTACAGAGGGAGACACACACACAGAGACATAGATAAAGAGAGAGAGAGAGATTGGGGAAACTTACCAAAGCACTTTGTGTGTGTGTGTCTGCAGCTTCTGTGTCTTTGAGCTTGCTGGGGTGCCAGGGAGAGAATGTCACTGTCTTCACCTCTCTCTCTTGTATAAAACAATCCCCAAGTAATAGGACACACAATTAATTTTATATGGTCACATTATTATCAAATATTTATCTCTCTTTATCTTTGTCTCTCCCTGTTTGTCTCTCCTTGCTTCTTCTGTGGCAGAAGCAGATGAAGACAGAGACGGGGAGAGGGAGGGATGGAAACAGCTTTAGGTGTGGGTTAGATGCAGGGGGAGAGACACAGGCTGTTAGAGGGAGGGGGCTTCAGTGAGGGAGAGGGGTCCCGTTTAATTCTGAAAGTCCTGGGAGGGGGATTTCTCTGTCTCAGCCTCTCTCTGCCTCAGTCGCTCTCCCTGTATAAACATCTGATGCACCTTATGGGATCTTGCTATGCAGCACTGCGATTTGTTTTTTGTCTAAAAAAGGATTTGGCTTTGTGTAAAGATGGAGTTCCAGCCTATCTGGAGATTTCAGATGATGCCCCCCCCACACACACACACACACAGGGTAGTGAGTGGGGAAGGGGGCACACAGCAGGCAAGAGGGTGGGGGTTGTTTGCGTGGGAGGACTGTGTCCCATCTGATTTAGGTTCACATTGCTGTGGGATCTTGCTGTGCGCTCTCTGGGCCTCACTGCGCCTGCGCCACAATCACACCCACCGCCAGCGGCCATCTTGCGTTGCCAGGGGAGACGGCCAGCGGCCATCTTGCGTTGCCAGGGGAGACGGCCAGCGGCCATCTTGCGTTGCCAGGAGAGACGGCCAGCGGCCATCTTGCGTTACCAGGGAGACGGCGTTCCAGACACTGCACTCTGGGGGAATTCCACTGCCGCACATGCGCCCAGGCAGTAACATTTTAATCTTTTAATATTTTGAATCTTAATGATTATTATTCACATCCTCACCCGTCAGACTTTCGGTTCCTTCTGTATTTGGGAATATCGTTTCTTTTTTTTCAATCTCATCCGCGCAGTGCGCTCTGGGAAAATACTAATGCACTTGCGCGTTTCCGCCACCTGTCTCTTTATAAAAATATGTATTTTATTTAATTTTAATTCCGCTCCCGGCGGGATTTCCGAGTGGGAGTTTCTCTCACTTTTTACATTTCTGAACCGTCGCTTTTTCCTCGACCGGGGGGGAGGGGCTGATGGCGACGTCACGACAACATGGCGGCTGTCCCCGCCTTTCTTCAGGACCCGGATGTTCCACCAACGAGCAGCGGCCGGGCCGGAGTGGGCAAGAGGTGACACTGGGCAGAGCAGCGCCTGGGCGTCTAACAGCGACTCCTCGCGGTCAGGAAGGGAAACAGCAGCAGCACAGTCTCTGCCCAAAGACTTCCCCAGTTCAGCAGCTCAGAGACACTGGGAACCTCTTCAACTGAGAACTTCAGCTTCTCACATTCATCCGCCGTGTTCAGTCATTATTTAATATAAAAATCTGTATAGTGAGATCAGAATCAACTTGTTCACACTAAAGGTGGTGGGAATCAGAACAATTCTGCTCAAAAGGCTGTGCTTGCCTCGATATTTCAAATTGAAATGTTCAAGAGGAATGTATAGATGCAAATCAGTGCAGTGGAACGCTAATGATGA
>JAGIQG010000040.1:9296763-9457271 GCA_024679065.1 Sphyrna mokarran
CCCCAGTGAGAACTCGAAAGGTTTCTACACATCAAATAGACATTTGAGATACTGAACCCAAATGTTAACCATTAGGATTTGATACCATAAGCTTTCTTATTTCAAATAAGCGGACAAAGAAGCTCCATTATCTGAGTATAAAGCTCAGTTTAATGAAATCATAGAAAAGACATTTGGGACAAACTCTGAAAGTAACTGACACATTGGAGAGCCAGTCGCAAAATTGCAGGAAATGATCAGTCGATGATCATCACCATTAAGAAATCAATCAGAAACTGATTACACACCACCTAAATAAGTCAGGGACTGATTATGCAAACCAGTGTTCAGGAACACCAGGGATCATGTACAGGGGCTGTGTCTAGAAATGGTTAATAACCATCAGCTTTCAGCTGCCCAGTTCACAGCTCAGAAAATCTGAGTAGGAAGAAGATAGACAACAGTCAACAGAACAAGAAACAGTGTCACAGTCGGCTGGAGGGTGTGGGCCAGTGTTACAAAGTGAACTAACTGCTTCCACTGCCTTTGTTAAGTTTTGCATTTTGCACTTGTGTGATTAACTGAGTAAATTCTGTAACAATATTTGCACCCAGTATGGTCCGGTAGCTAGTTGTAAATGGAAGTCCTATTTAGATCAGCTCCCAACTAAATCCAACAATTGTAATTGACTTTAAGTCTTACATTTAAGTTGAAGTGAACCCACATCTTTCAGAAAATCTCTGCCAACTTTGGCACAGACCCCCAGCTGTTAGCCAGGAATTCTTTGTAGGAGTAGCTTGGGACCAGTTTTGCTTTTATCATTTCTGGAACCTAGGTCAATGCGGAGTGGTCTGTCTGGTTTTATCATTGACTCTTCTGTAACAATATGACACAACTGAGCAGCTTGCTCAGATAGAGAGCTCTGAATCTAGAATATTACCTCTGTTCTGCAGAACAAGTAACTATACTCTGTCTGTATTATAACAGTGCTGTAATGAAGTCAGTTAAAGACAATCTGCTGAGACCAATATTACCCCTTACACAACCTCCAGAAAAACAGAACACTGCTCATTATCATATTGCTGTTGTGCTTTACCCTGCCGAAATCAATATTATCCCTCACCCAATCTCCCCAACAACAGAACACTGGCAGAATCACATTGCTGTTGTGGATGCTGACTGCGCACCAAGATGAACTGAGGTTGTGTAAGGTGCTATATAAATGCAAATTCTGTTGACTCCAGCCCAGTTACTGTACTTTGCAGCAACATCATCAACACTCACCTAGTGTCAGGACAAATAAGGTTCAGTCCTGAATCTGATGAACAACAGCAGAATCAGAGCAGAGCTGTTATCTGTGAACTCGCTGGTGTTTCAACAGATTGGATGATTCAGTAAATCTCTTCCCGCACTCGGAGCAGGTGAACGGCCTCTCCCCAGTGTGAATGTGCTGGTGTGTCAGCAGGTGGGATGATCGCGCAAATCCCTTCCCACACTCAGGACAGGTGAACGGCCTCACCTCAGTGTGAATTTGTTGGTGTGTCAGCAGGTTGGAGGACTGAGTGAATCCCTTCCCACACTTGGAGCAGATGAATGGCCTCTCCCCAGTGTGAACTCGCTGGTGTACAGTGAAATGAGCTGATCGCCTGAACCCAGTCCCACAGTGTGAGCACTGGAACGGTCTCTCCTCAGTGTGAACAAACTGATGGGACATCAGTTCACCAGAACTTTTGAAGCACTTCTCACACTCTGGACATTTAAAAGGTCTCTTGTCAGTGTGAACTCGTTGGTGTGTCTGAAGCTGGGTTGCTGTCCTGAAACTCTTCCCACACTTTGAGCAGCTGAACAGTGTGTACTCGATGTGAATGCGCTGGTGCTCCCTCAGTCCGTGAGGGCTTTTAAATCTCTTCTTACAATTGGGGCATTGAAACTCCCTCTTGTCAGTGTGAACTTGCTGGTGTTTCAGTAGGTGGGATGAGCGAGTGAATCCGTTTCCACACACCGAGCAGGTGAACGGCCTCTTCCCGGTGTGGAGTCGCTCATGCAGCTGAAGACAGATAAACTGAGTGAATCTCTTCCCACATATGGAACAAATGAAAGGCCTCTCCCCGGTGTGTCTGCGTCGATGAATTTCCAGCTCAGATGGGGATCTGAATCCCTTTCTACAGTCCACACATTTCCACGGTTTCTCCCTGGCTTGAACAGTACTTCCTGCTTCCATGTTTAAAGGCCGATGATATTCAAGTCCTGATGAATCGAGTGACTCTGTCAGATTTTGAGGTTTAGTTTGACTTTCCTGACTGTGAACCTTTCAAATAATCTGTAAAATGAATTTAAGACAGAATCAAGGATATATAAAAGAGAACTCACAAAAACACAAAGGCAGGTTGTAAATTTGGGCTAAATTAATCTCATAATTCGTGGGGCTAGTGCTAGGAAAAAGTGACCCTGAAAACTGCTGGCATCTCATAACAATCCAACTGGTTCACTAATGTTCCTAAGGGAAGGGAACCTGCCACCCAGTCTGGGCTTACACAAGACTCTGTTTCCATGGGAGGAGGGAGAGAGGCAAAGGCAATGGTAAAAAAGAGGGAGAGAGGCAAAGGAGAGGTAAAAGAGATGAACTTCAGAGATCTGCAAATGAATTTGAATTTCAAAATAATCATCGAAACCCATATCTCCATTCACTGGAAAGACAAGAGCAGCTGGTGTCTGGGAAATCCATCACCTCCAAGACCCACACCAGCGAGTTCAGACTGGGGAGAGACCAGACTCGTCCTCCACATGTGAGAAGATATATTCGATCATCTAATCAGCTGACACACCAGTGAGTTCAGCAGTGATTACTGGGGTTGGATTCTGCTGTTGTTGCTGCTGTTAATGACATCCAAAACTGAACTTTGTTCATTCTGATCATTCGCGTTTGTTTCTGTTGTTGTTTATAATTTCTGGAACTCTTTTAAATGTTTAATATTCTGGAACTTACCTTGTAACCCTTACTCTTCTAATAAAGTATCTTTTTTTATTCAATAGCAAATAGTGATTTACTTGTAATTTTTTCAACTGAGTCAGAGCAGAGGAATAACCTCTCCCCAGTGTGAATTTGCACAGTCCAAAAGTGAGAGAACCTGAACGGTATTTCATCAGTGCGGACACATTGATAGGATAACACTTCCCTGGAACTTTTCCAGCTCTTCTCGTCGTCTGGGCAATTACAAAAATCACTCCAGAGTGTGAACATGTTTGTGTCATATGGTGGGATGGCTGAATGAATTATTTCCATCTCTGGAGCATTTGAACAAAAATCTGTCAGTGTGAATATGTCGGTGAGCCAACAGGTTGGATGATGGGAGTGAAATCAGTCCAACACACGGAGCCGGTGAACGGCCTCTGCCCACTGTGACTGCACGATGAGCTTCCAGCTCAGACGAGTAACTCAGTCCCTCCTCACTGTCTTCACTCTTACATGGTTCCTCACCAGGATGTTTATATTTGTAGCTCCTGAGGCCAAATGATCAGCTGAAGCCTCATCCACAAAGTGAACAGCTTTACCCACTGTGAACAATGCTTTATTCTTCAATGTTTAAAGTCTGAATGTTAATCAATTTACTGTTAACTGGGAAGCTCCGTCAGGTCCTGATGTGATGTTTCTTCGAAGATTCCTGACTGCAAATCCTCCTCTTCTAAAACTCTGTGACACTGAGTGTAAAAGAAAAACAAAGTGAAAAAGAATCCACAGAAACACAAAGACAGGTTCTGAAACTGAGCTGAATGGATCTGGTGATTTGTGGGGTTAGCACTAGGAAAAAAGTGAATGTAAAAATCGCTGGACTATCATAAAAACCCACTGATTCACTGATGTCTGGCAAAGAAATGACTGAATATCACCCATTCAATAGGAACATGGATGATTTGACATTTCTCATGTTCACTTTCTTACTCTTTCCCCGTAACCCTTGATTTCCTTCCTGATCAAAAATATACACAAAGTCCCTGCCCCCACAGCTCTCTGTGGTAAGGAATTGCAAAGACTCCCAACCCTCTGGGAGAAGGAATTGCTCCTGATCTGTGTCTTAAATTAGCACCTTTTGTCTTGAGACTGTGTCCTCTAGTCCTAGACTCTCCCATGACAGGAAATATCTGCTCAGAATTTACCTTGTCAAGTCCCTAAAGAATCCGATATGCTTCAATAAGATCACCTCTCATTCTTCTAAACTCCAATGAGGAGAGTCATAACCTATCCTCATAAAACAATTCCTCCATAACAGGGATAATCCTTGAGGATCTATCCTGAACTGCCTTCAAGGAAATAATATTTTTCCTTAAATAAGACCAAAACTGCTCACCATATTCCAGATATGTTCTCACCAGTACCTTGTACAGTTGCAACAAAACTTCCCTAAGACTGGTACCTCACAGCACCAAAGATCTGGTTCAATTCCCAGCTTGGGCCACTGTCTGTGCGGAGTTTGCACATTCTCCCAGATTCTGTGTGGGTTTCCTCCAGGTGCTCCAGTTCCCTCCCACAGTCCCAAGATAAGCAGGTCAGGTGGATTGGCTATGCTAAATTGTCCCTTCGTGTTCGGGGGACTAGCTTGATAAGTACATGGGGTTATGGGTGGGATTGTGATCGGTGCAGACTCGATGAGCCGAATGCCCTCCTTCTGCACTGTAAGATTCTATGATTCTCTGATTTTTAGCAACTTCTCAGCCATCTTTATGCTCATTTACATTCCCTTCATCCCATTCCACCCCACAGTATAAATCTTTTCTGATTCTCTTTACCCTTAGCTCTGACATAGGCTCATCCAGACTGGAAACATTGCCTCTATTCTCTTCCCCCAGGAGCTGTCTGACCTGCTGAGATTTTCCAGCATTGTCTGCTTTAGCTCCGCCCACTGACCGCGCATGCGCTCTGCTCCCCGCTGAATAAACATGGCGGCCGCGGCCCTGGGCCGGATCCCGGATAAAATCCCCGCAAACCCGGGAGCCGCAGGCTCTGATTCCGGCCTTGCGGTCTACAGCGGGTGTTTGTGAAGCCCCCGCTCCCTCCCCACCCCCGCTCCCGGCTCCATTCCTCCCTCCGCCCCACTGATTCTCACCCGCTAAAACAAACCGCTCCCGCACTCGCAGGGCTCCGAGGGAAGTGACACTGCGCATGCTCCAGAGGCAGCACCGCGCCTGCGTACTGGCCTCCTGTGGAGTGAATAGGGCACTTTCACACCCGCAGCGAATGCTGGGTGATAGCTGCACCATTGACATCTTAGTTAATACAAAATAGATTTATGAACATTTGAAATGAATTAACAAAATATTGTGAATTTGTGATTTGCTATACTCCATTTCTGTAAGCTCTGCTGTGGATCACACAGAAATATCACCGCTTTTATACCGTTTTCCCTCTCACTTCTTCCTTGATGATGCTGATTCTGACTGGGTTCAATCGTGATGTGGAGATGCCGGCGTTGGACTAAGGTAAGCATCGTAAGAGATCTCGCAATACCAGGTTTTAGTCCAACAGGTTTATTTGATAGCACAAGCTTTCAGAGTGTTCCTCCTTCAGGTGAGTGAAGAATTGTGTTCACAAACAAGGTATACATAGACACAGACTCAATTTACAAGGTAATGGCTGAACATAAGAATATAAAAAATAGGAGCAGGAGTAGGCATCGAGCCCATCAAGTCTGCCCTGCCATTCAATAAGATCATGGCTGATCTGAAGTGGATCGGTTCCACTTTCCTACTTTCTCCCCATAACTTTTAATTCTCTTGTCTATCAGAAACGTACCTACTTGTGATTTAAATATATTCAGTGAAGTAGCTTCCACCACTTCAATGGGCAGAGAATTCCAGAGACTCACCACCCTTTGAGTGAAGTTCCTCCTCAATTCCGATCTAAACTGCCCCTCTCCCCCAGCAGCGAGTTCCAGGCACTTATCACCTCTATGTAAAAAAAAACTTGCTTTGTACATCTCCTTTAAACATTGCCCCTCGTTACTTAAACCTATGCCCCCAGGTAATTGATTCTTCCACACCGGGAAAAAACTCTTGACTATCCACTCTGTCCATGCCCCTCATAATTTTGTAGACTTTATCAGGCCGCCCTTCAACCTCCATCATTCCAAGTGAGAACAAACCAAGTTTCTCCAGCCTCTTCTCATAGCTAATGCCGTCCATGTCAGGCAACATCCTGGTCAATTTTTTCTGTATGCTCTACAAAGCCTCTATATCTCTCTGGCACTGTGGCAACCAGAATTGAACACTATATCCAAGTGCAGTATAACCAAGATTTTATAAAGCTGCAACATGACTTGCCAATTTTTAAACCGTGTGCCCAGGCCAATGAAGGCAAGCATGCCATATGCTTTCTTGACCACCTTCTCCACCTGCATTGCCAGTTTCAGTGACCTGTGTATCAGTACACCGAGATCCCTCTGTCTATCAATACTCTTAAGGGTTCTGCCAGTTACTGTATGTTTCCTATCCGGATTAGACCTTCCAAAATGCATTACCTCTCATTTGTCCAGATTAAATTCCATTTGCCATTTCTCCATTCAAGTCTCCAATCGGTCTATTTCCTTCTGTATCCTCTGAGAATCCTCATTGCTATTTGCAAATTCACCAACCTTTATGTCATTTGCAAACTTACTAATCAAACCAGTTACATGTTCCTCCAAACCATAAATATAACAAACAGAGTCATTTATAGAAATTACAAAAAATTGTGTGTCGGTATGTGCCTGTGTGTGTCAGAGTGGGAGTGTCTGCCTCTCTGTGTCTGTCTGCGTGTTTTGAAGAAACCTTTGCTAACTGATGCCTATTGTTTCCTTGTGTTAGTTTAATCACGACAGTGTCTGAGAAATCAACTTCAGTTTTATCTGATGTGACTTTAAGTTTAACAGAGGGATTGAGGGTTTTTAAAAATTCTTTCCTTTCTACCTCAGTGTAGGTCAAAACTCCCCACATACGAACATAGCAATAGGAGTAGGCCATTCAATCCCATGAGTCTGTTTGCCCCATTAAATGAGATCATGGCTCTTCAGTGGCCTAACTCTATATAACTGCCTTTAGCCCATATCCCTTCATAACTTTGTTTAACAAAAAATATACCTATCTCAAAATTTAAAGGTGGCAACAAATTTAGCATCAATTGTCTTTTGTAGAAGAGAGCTCCAAACCTCTACCATCTTTTCTGCGTAGAGATGCTTCCTAATATCCCTCCTGAAAGGCCTAACTCTAATTTTTAGACTGCCTCCTGGATCTAGAAACTCTGTGATGTGGAGATGCTGGCGTTGGACTGGAGTAAACATAGTAAGAAGTCTCACAACACCAGGTTAAAGTCCAACAAGTTTATTTGATAGTAAACCTACTATCTACTATGCTGCTCCTTTGTCAGGTGTGTGGAAGGTTCTGATCAGAGAACGGCATATAATGACACACACAGTTTACAGAATATGGATTAGAATGCAAGTCTTTACAGGTAATCTGCTATTCAAGTCTTAAAGATGCAGGCAACATGAGTAGAGATAGCATTAGGCATAGATTAAAGAGATGCATATTGTTTCCAGACAAGACAATGTCTTGTCTGGTCTTATGAGGCAGGTCTTATGAGGAGGTCTTATGAGGCAGGTCTTATGAGGAGAGGCTGAGGGATTTGAGGTTGTTTTCATTAGAAAGGAGGAGGCTAAGAGGGGACCTGATCGAAACATATAAGATGATTAGAGGTTTAGATAGGGTGGACAGTGATAGCCTTTTTCCTAGGATAGAAAAAGCTAGCACGAGGGGACACAGCTTTAAATTAAGGGGTGATAGTTATAGGACGGATATCAGAGGTAGGTTCTTTACCCAAAGGGTGGTTCGGGAGGGGAATGCCCTGCCTGCAGCAGTTGTAGATGCGCCAAGTTTGGTGGCGTTTAAGAGGTTAGTTGATAAGTATAGGGAAGAGAAGGGAATGGTTTAGTTTGGAGGGGCATTGCTTTTTATATTGGTCGGCGCAACATCGAAGGCCGAAGGGCCTGTTCTGTGCTGTAATGTTCTATGTTCTAATAGGTGAGATGCCCTAAAACTATGTCACCTCATGACTGACCCCTCAATCAAGGTTCTATTCACCCAGTCCATATTCTTCATAATCTTATATACCACAATCATGTCCCTCTCCACTTCCTCTGCTCTAAAGTAAACACTCCAAACCTATCCAGTCTTCTTATAACTCAAATATTTCATCCCTATTGCTGGGTCAAAATCCTGAATTTGACTCAACATCCTGGTGAATCTCCCCTGTACCCCTTCTAGAAACTGGAAAATTTACCTTTAAAAAGTATTTGGATGAGCACTTGAAATATTATAGTATTTATATAACAATATGGAACAAGTGCTGGCAATCACATCCTTCCTATAGTGAGGTGACCAGAACTACTCCAGCTGTGGCCTAACTGACATGTTGTACAACTCCAACATTATCTCCTTGTGCTTATAGTGTATGCCACCACTGATAAAAGCAAGTGTCTCATATGCCTTATCTATTCTATTCAGCTGCTCTGCTACCTTAAGAGTGAATAAGTACCTCAAGATCTATCTGCTCCTCTAATTTTACCTCGTGTCCTTCCAATCATTAATTATTTCCTATCTTGTTACTTCATCCAAAGTGTATCACTTTGCACTTATCAAGATTAAATACTGTATTTTTTTATTAGTTTGTGGGACATGGGCATCTCTAGCAGGCCATCCCTAGCTGTCCTTGAGGAGGTAGTGGTGAGCTACCTTCTCGAACTGCTGCAGTTCATGTGCCGATGGTTTACCTACAATGCAGTTAGGGAAGGAATTCCAGGATTTTGACCCAGTGACTGTGAAGGAACGACGATATATTTCGAAATCTACCACTGTTCTGCCTATCCGATCAATCCAACTATATCTTGCTGCAACCTACGACAGAGTTGGGCGGACTCTAAAAGGACCCTGGGTTTCTGGAATACTCGCCCAGTAACAACCCCACCACACAACTAGTAGATGTATTAATTCGTTTAATAATTTTATATATTAGCCCTATAGTTTTGATCATAACTGGATGATAAAGAACAGTTTTCTGTTGAATACGATCTCCTTCCTATGGCAGAGTTCCCACCCAGCATTCACAGCAGGAGAGAATGTGCCGTATTGTCACAATAGCAGCCGCTTGCGCAGGCGCAGTAGCTGATTCTAAGCGGAGCATGCGTTGTGCAGGTTCGGGTTGGCCCATGCGCAGTGTGGGTGCTGGAGCTGCAGGGAAGTGGGTGCAGAGGCTTCAGAAACAGTCAGTGGAGGAGGCCTTAAACCCAGAATAAAAAACCCCGGGCCCGAGTTTGCACCGACCCGCGGGGTAATTGCAGCAACTCTACAATCGGGGAGGGGGTGATAATATCAGTGATCCAGCCGAGTGTTCTGGGGATGGGTTCAAGTCCCATCATGGAGCCTGGGGGGTGAGATTTAAATAGAATTCACGAAATGCCGTAAAATCTGGATATAATTTCATTTGAGTAACCATTACAGCTGTGAACAATTTTAAAAATCCACCCTGTTTATTCATGAGTGTCTGCTGTCTTTCCATAGACTTGTCAACGTGCAATTCCGTCTCTAACTGCCCTCCTCAGGGGCAGGAAATAAATGCTGGTCTTGACAATAAAACCTACATCATATGAAGTAGTGAAGGAGAAACACTGATAGACTTGGGTTAATGGCTGTCATCTTTCTCGGAGGCAGGACACATGCACAGTTATCACTGTCCCTGCGAGAAAATCCTGGACTGACAGTGATAGATTTTGGAGTCTCCTTTTCCAGAGGGTTAGAAGAGGAGGATTTACACACAGTAAACTCAAATCAAAAGAAACATTTGCTTCAATTTTTAACTTCAGACTTTTTTTTTTTACATGATATTAGAAGTGCAGGAGTAGAAGGGAGAAAGCTGAAACCAAAAGTTGCATCAGGATCTGACGCTATCGCTTAAATTATTGTAAACTGAATATCATTGTGTTTTGAACATGGAAGGGGAAAGCACAGTTAATAGTGGAGAGAAACTGTACACATGTTCTGTGTGTGGACGAACATTCAGCCGATCATCTGGCCTGTTGAGACATAAATGCAATCACAACAGGGAGAAACAATGGAAATGTGCAGACTGTGGGAGGAGATTCAGATTTCCATCTGAACTGAAAACGCATCGACACAATCACACTGGAGAGAAACCATTCACCTGCTCTGAGTGTGGGAAGGGGTTCACCACCTCATCCATCTTGTTGACACACCAGCGACTTCACACTGGGGAGAGACCGTTCACCTGCTCCGAGTGTGGGATGGGATTCATTTGTTCATCCCACTTGCTGAAACACCAGTGGGTTCACACTGGGGAGAGGCCATTCATCTGTCATGATTGTGGGAAAGGATTCATTACCTCATCAATCCTGCTGACACACCAGAGAGTTCACACTAGAGAGAGACCATTCCGATGCCCTGATTGTGGGAAGGGATTCCCTACCTCTTCTATCCTGCTGAAACACCAGCGAGTTCACACTGGAGAGAGGCCGTTTGCCTGCTCTCAGTGTGGAAAGGGATTCACTGATTCATCCTGTCTGCTGAAACACCAGAGAATTCATAACGGGGAGAGGCCATTTATCTGCTCCAAATGTGGGAAGGGATTCACCCAGTCATTCAACCTCCTAAAACACCAGCGAGGTCACACCGGAGAGAGGCCGTTCACCTGCTCTGAGTGTGGGAAGGGTTTCAGTCAGTCATCCATCTTGTTGAAACACCAGCGAGTTCACACTGGGGAGAGGCCATTCACTTGCTCAAGTTGTGGGCAGGGATTTATTGATTCGTCCACCCTCCAGAGACACCAGCGAGTTCACAGTGGTGAGAGACCATTCACCTGCTCTGATTGTGGTAAGAGCTTCAGTCAATCATCCAACCTGGTAAAGCACCAGCGAATTCACACTGGAGAGAGGCCATTCACCTGCTCCATGTGTGGGAAGGGATTCACTCAGTCACCTCACCTGCTGAAACACCAGCGTGTTCACAAATGACTACAAGAACTAGATCTTGCTCGAGGTTCTAACTATTTTCACTGATCTGTGTGTCTGCTGATGTTAATAAACCCTAGCCCAATTGGAAGGATTATATTTTGGGTGGAACTCAAATACACAAGCTTTATGTTTAACACAGTGTGATAGTTCCATATGAAGGGCTTCCCCCTTTCCGTCTGCTCCATCCTCACCAACAACAAGTGTGAGGAGCTTCTTTGTCGCCAAGATGGAAACAATCTGATCTGCTGCTTCTCTCCCTTCCATTAGCCCACTGGGCCAAACTGTCTCTAAATTTCCTTCTGATCTGACTCTTGAACTCATAAGTGAAAACAGGAAGTGCAGTAAAAACTCAGCAGGTCTGACAGCCTCTCTGGAGAGAGAACAGGTTTAATGTTTTTGGTGGTATGGTAGCACAGTGGTTAGCACTGCTGCTTCACAGTGCCAGGGACCCAGATTTGATTCCCGGTCACTATCTGTGTGGAGTTTGTATGTTCTCCCCGTGACTGTGTGGGTTTCCTCCGGGTGCTCTGGTTTCCTCACACGTTCTGAAAGACGTCCTGGTTTTGGAACTGAAGAGTCATATTCAACTGGAAAGATTAACTTTTTACAGATACTGTCAGATATAAAGAGATTTTGCAGCAACTTCAACTTGAATGCTGGAAATATGCTGTCGAATCAGAGATTGGTGTAAAATTGGGATCTACTCCAAAATGAAAGTAAAACAGCAGATTAAAGTTTGTAAGCTGTAAATTACTGTCTTTATTATACTGTATCTGCCATTTAAAGGCCAGTTTTAACTCATTTAAAAGAAACCTGTTTAAAATATATTTGTTAAAGTCGACATTAAAATACTATTGGATGAGTTCACAGGAGCTTGTTAATTGCTGGGAGAGTTATACAAAAGACATTGGATCTCCAGGTAGAGAATTTGCAGGAATTCCCTGTTTTATTGATGGATGTGTGTGTTAGACACCAGGATAACTAAAAATGCACAAATCTGGGACATAGTGGTGATATGATTCTGACAGTTACTCTGGGAATCACTCCCACAGTGAAACTTCAGCACTGACCCTGCTGAATGTTATAGGCTCAGGGAGTGGGGCCTCCAGGAGAGGACAATAAAAAAGCTGGGTTTTTGTATCCTGACTAATGCGTGGTGAGGAAGCAGAAAACTCCTTACTAAAGAACTGTTTGGGATTTTACCTGTCAGCGTAGGTTCAGGGGTGAATGATTCCTGACTCCCTGAGGTGTCTGATATTGAACATGGCTTGGAACAGGATGGATTCAATTTCCAGAAATAGGGACAAATATCATTCACAACTGAGGGGAAAACAGCTACCTTGATTAATGACTTGGATGAAGGGATTGACAGTATTGTCGCCAAAATGAATGATACAAAGATAGGTAGGAAAGCAAGTTGTGAGGTACATGTTAAAAATCTGCAAGGGACATAGATAAGTTATCTGAATGGACAGAAAAATGACAAATAGAGTCCAGTGTGGAAAAAAGGGAGCTTTTTCACTTTGGCAGGAAGACTAATAAAGCAGAAAATTATTTAAATACAAGAAACTGAAGAATACTGCTCTACAGAAGAATCTGGGTGTCCTTGTATATGAATCATGAAAAAATGGGATGAAGGTACGGCAAGTAGAGAAGGCGAAAGGAGCATTGGTTTTACTGCAAGTGTTTTCAAGAGTTTGAAAAAGGGAACTTGTTACGATGACACAGGACATTGCTGAGATACCACCTGGAGTACTGTGGAAGTTTTGGTTTTCCTACTTAGGGAATGACATGCTTTCATTGAAGAGAGTTCAGAGAAGGTTCACGAGGCCGATTCCAAAGCTAAATGTGTTATTTTTTGAGGAAAGGTTGTGAAAGTGTAGGGGAGAATTCTGTCATCCTGCCCACCACAGGAATCTTAATTTCTCTTAAGGGGAAAAGCAAAATGTAAAGTTTATTTATTAGTCACAAGTAAGCTTACATTAACACTGCAGTGAAGTTACTGGGAAACTGGAGACAATCAATTTAAAACAGTCGCTAAGAAATCCAATAGGATATCCAGGATAAATTTCTCTACACAAAGAGTGATGAGAATATGGAAATCGTAACTAAGGCAGTGAAATGAACGGTTTTTTAGGGGAATTTGAACAAGTACTTATGAATGATTTTAGTCTTTTTGAAATAAATACTGAATGAAGTATAAAACCAATAAAGTGACAGAAGATAATTTGAAAGGTGTGAGTCTCTGTATGTGAGGGTGTCTGTGAGTGTGTGTGTTGCTTTTCATTGGTGTCACAGAATCCTTCCTCTGAGCAGACAATCTGGCCCTCGAATGATGTGACTTGCACAACTCAGAGATTCTCCATTCAGAATGGAACCACAGGCTGACATCTCTACAACGAGGCACCACTTCTGGAAAATGTGAAGTGACTACAATTTTCGAGATTGATTTCTTTGCTCTCAATATTTTCTCAGTTCATAAGTTCATAAATTCCATCAGTACATTACCCTTGAACACATTGATGGTCTCCACTTTAAATACTTCCCTCAGTCTTACCAACATATAGCAATTGGATTGCTGCTATTACGGGGATTCATTCTTAAATTCTGTAAATCTGATTCCCACCTAATACCAACCCATATCTCCATCTGAGTTCCAGATTTTTCTTAAAACACAGGCAGTCTGATAATAATTAGCATTGCTGCCTCACAGTGCCAGGAACCCGGGTTCAATTCATGCTTCAGCTCACTGTCTGTGTGGTGTCTGCATGTTCTGCGTAGGTGTGGTTTCCTCTGAGTGCTTTTGTTTTCTTCCACACTCCAAAAATGTGCAGATTAGATTGATCGACTACTCTAAATTGTGTCGAGGATTGGCAGGATAACTACATGGGTTACACGGATAGGGCAGTGTGAGATCGTTGTCAGTTTAGGGTCAATCACCTCCTATTGCACTGTAGGGATTCTATACTGTCTGTACTTTCATTATATTGGATCCAATACTCTGTTCACTAACTGGAATAAACACTGTGTTAGTTATACTCACAGTAAATCAATCCAAAGTAAATCAAACCAATCAATGACGAAAGGTCATCCAGACTCGAAACGTTGGCTGGAATCTCTCTCCACAGTTACTGTAAGCCCTACTGAGACTTTGTAGTATTTTCTACTTATCTTTAAGTCAGTGTTTTGCTGTGTTTTCTCTGTGCTCCATCCCCACTCTGATTGTACTCGAGCCTGTGGTGTCATTGTTACACTGACACTCTGTTATTATTGGACAAGCAGCAAGTCACCGTCACAATGCCCGGCTGATTGACGGCGGCAAGGACCAATGGAAAAATGAGGGGCTGGCGGTCCGCGCGAAAGAGGCTGGTCTTCCAACCAATCACAGTGAATGAGGGGCGGGGCCCGCTCTGACTGGCGCATGCGTATTGTGGGTAATGGCGACGGAAAACGGCTGTTTTTTCGGCTCGGAGATAGGCGAGAAATGATTGACGGTACGGAGGAGACGAGGGATCTCCCGGGTGGGCGAAAACGCTGCGGAAGCGGGTTGTGAAATCCGGGAACTTCGGTAAAGAGCTTCATGGATCCAGTTTGTACCGAGCGATACTGCAACTCCTCATATTCGGGCCACATTCACGGCCGCCATCTTTATTGGAGGTAATATGCAACAAGGCGCATGCGCAGCTGCCATTGTTTCGGGGTAATGATGTCATTGAGTGGGAGGAGCTTGTTCCCCATTGTTCAGAATGGAGACAAAATGTCCATCAAACTGCATCAACCCTCTGAGTCCCAATGTCTTATTGATGAGGCAGAGCGGTGGCAGAAAAGGAAAGAAACCCTTTGACAACGGGTCATCTGGCCTCAATATCAGCTCTTTTCGCTCCTTACAGATGCTGCCAGACCTGCAGAGATTTTCCACATTTTTTCTTCTGGAAAGGGAAATAAATCCTGCTTTCCAGATCCCACTGTATCATGGGATGCCTTTCCCATTTGCTCAAAGATCTGTGGGCTCAGTTCAGTCACATGAATATCTATGGCAGAAACTCATAACCCTGAGGAGACATCACCCTCGAATCGAGGGCTTGTTGACAATGACAAAGGGAAAAGTGTAGCAGGGAGCCTAAGTAGTTGACCTGGTCAATTCTTATTGAATTTCATTTTCTGACTGATAGTGATGCCTTTTGTACATTTCATTTACAGGGTATTAGGGGAGGATTTGCAGCCATCTCAAATGGAATCTTGCATCGTCAACCGACATTGTTAGTCGATTCATCAGGACCTGGATGCAGCCATCATTTAAACGTAAGCAATGAGTTCCAAGTCATTACCCCTCATGGTATAAAATTTCTTCCTCATATTGCCCTGTAGATTTTGCTCAAAATCTTAAATCTGTGCCCCTTAATTCTTTTGTAGTTGTAGAATCATAAAAACCCTACAGTGCAGAAGGAGTACATTCAACCCATCAAGTCTGCACTGACAACAATTCCACCCAGACCCCATGCCCGCAACTCCACCTATTTATTCTATAATTCTTCTAACCTATGCATTCTGGGACAGCAAAGGGCAATTTAGCATGGCCAATCAACTTAACCTACAGATCTTTGGACTGTGGGAGAAAACTGTAGCACCCAGAGAAAACCCATGCATCCACAGGGAAAATATGCAAATAGACAGTGACCCAAAGGGGAAATCGATCCCCATTCCCTTGACCTGTCAGACAGCAGTGCTAACCACTGTTAGTGGCACAGTGGTTAGTACTACTGCCTCACAACGCCAGGGACCTGGGTGCTCCAGTTTCCTCCCACAGTCTGGAAGACGTGCTGGTTAGGTGCATTTATTTGAACAGGTGGCGGTGTGTGGTGACTAGGGGAATTTCACTACATTGACAATGTAAGCCTTACTTGTGACTAATAAAAAAACTTTACTTGTACCACTGTGCCATCCAAATCAGCTAATAGGAACAGCTTTTTCCCCCTTCTCACATGTGTGCGCGCGCCCCTTAAACACAAACCCTGTTCCTCCCTCTTTGCTCCTCCCACAAAGGCGAATAAGTTGGGTTTTTATGACAATCCAGCAGTTTCCAATGGTTACTTTTTCCTAGTTCCAGCCCCACAAATGGCCAATCAACCTCAGACTGATTCATTCAGCTCAATTTCACAATCTGCCTTTGTGTTTTGTGCGTTCTCTCTCACTCCCATTTTACTGTTTTAAATCTATTTCACAGGATTTTAGAAGGAGAAGATTTGTAGTTGGGAAATTGAAACCAAACACCACATCAGGATCTAATACAGATGGATTTTATCGTAAATAGAATATCATTAGATTACATGGAAGGAAAAAACACTGTTCACACTGGGGAGAAACCGTACACATGTTCTGTGTGTGGACGAGGCTTCAGTCAATCATCTGGCCTGTTAGAACATAAATGTACTCACAATGGGAAGAAACCATGGAAATGTAGAGACTGTGGGAAAGGGTTTGATTATCCATCCAAGTTGGAAATTCATCAACGCACTCACACTGGGGAGAGACCATTCACCTGCTCCCAGTGTGGGAAGGAATTCAGACACTCATACCACTTACAGACACACCAACACATTCACGCAGGTGAGAGGCCGTTCACTTGCTCCCAGTGTGGGAAAGGATTTGCTCATTCCTCCAATCTGGTGAGACACCAGCGAGTTCACACTGGGGAGAAACCATTCCAATGTTCAGATTGCAAGAAGTGTTATAAAAGTTCTGGGGAACTGATATCCCATCAATGCATTCACACTGATGAGAGACCCTTTCGGTGTTCTCACTGTGGGACTGGATTCAGACGATCATCTGACCTCGCTGTACACCAATGAGTTCACACAGGTGAGAGACCTTTTAACTGCCCAGATTGTGGGAAGTGCTATAAAAGTTCTGGGGAACTACTGTCCCATCAACGTATTCATACTGACACGAAACCTTTCAGGTGCTCTCAGTGTGGAACGGGGTTCAGAAGATCATCTGACCTTACTGTACATCTGCGAATTCACACTGGGAAGAAGCCATACTCCTGCTCCGTGTGGAAAAGGATTCACTCAGTTATCCAACCTGTTAATGCACCAGCGAATTCACAAGAAATCTCAGTGATTGGATTTTGCTGTACGTCACATTCTGGACTAAACCAGCTTCGTTGAGGTCTGTTGCTGCTGATGTTCATAACATCCAACCCAATTATAAGGTATGAGGAGCTTATGGAGTTTCTTGTTTTGATCTTAGTGACAATCTAATCAGCTGCTTCTGCTGCTTTCCTCCCTTCCTCTAGCTCTAACTGTCTCATGGGCATCACTATTTGGCCTGCATTTATTGCCCATCTTCTGTTGCCCTTAAGAAGGTGTTGCCGGCTTCTTGAATCGTACAGTCCATGTTGTGTGGGTTGACCCATAATGCCGTTAGGGAGGGAATTCCAGGAATTTGACCCAATGACTCAAAGGAAATCAGGATGGTGAGTGGCTTGGAGAGGAATTGCAGGTGGTGGTATTTCCATTTATCTGCTGCTTTTGCCCTTCTAGATGGCAGTGGTCACAGGCTTGGAAGGTGCTGTTTAAGGATCTTTGGTGAATTGCTGCAGTGCATTTTGTAGATAATACACAACGCTGCTCGTGAGTATCGGTGGTGGAGGGAATGAATGTTCGTACGTGTGGTGCCAATCAAGCAAGTTGCTTTTGTCAAGCTTGGATGGTGTCAAACTTATTGAGTGTTGAAGCTGCACCCATCCAGGTATGCAACGAGTATTCCATCACACTTCTGACTTGTGCCTTGTAGATGGTGGATAGGTTCTGGGGAGTCAGGATGTGAGTTACCTAATTTCTAGTAATCCTGGTTTCTGACTTGTTCTTATAGCCACTGAGTTTATGTGGTGAGTCCAGTTGAGGTTTTGGTCAGTGGTGACTGTAAGGATGTTGACAGTGGGGGGTTCAGTGATGATTCCACCATTGAATATCATGAGGCGATGACTATAGTGTCTGTAGTTGGTGATGGTCATTGAGTGCATTTGCTCATTTTCTTAAATTGATGGAGTGTGAGAGTGATAATTACAGCAGGAAACAGAGTGGCTGTGTGAATTTAAACTGAGAGTTCGATGTGTTAGTAGGGTGGGTACAGAATAGAAATAGATCTGAATGGGCTGTTAGTGATCAAAAAAGATGCATGCTGTGCCACAAAGTATCATGAGTAAAATAATGATTAAAGAGAATTTACTTTTCTTTTAAATTATCAATGTTATAAAGTAAAGAGATGACGTGTATCAATTCTGGGAGAGATTAGTTCTGAGGAAATTGGGTGAGAATAGAGAGATGAAAGGAAAGAACATAGTTAAGGGGATACTGAAACCTATGAAGGGAGTTGTTTCAGACCTCAGCCAACAGCAGTAATATTTGGTTAACTGCCAGAAAGCAGCGTGAAGGAGGCTGTATGTGAAAAGCCAACTGCTGGTTAACCTCAGAAGCAACACCGACAGGAATAAAGGCACTCAGTGGTTAAAATAAAAAGTCACTGTATTTTTATAAATCTTAAAATCTATAAGGTGTTGCTGGACAGATTGCTGAAGGTAGTTAAATTGAGATTGTTTGGAACTGTTTAAAGTACTGGTACTGTGTGAAGCCATTGTATTATTTTAAATGTAATTCTATTTCATTTGTTTTTTTTCTCCCATTTCTTAATTAACATTTTGATTGCTATAAAACCATCACAAAAAATCAGGGACTTAATTTCTGGATTTCACAACCTCTCCTCATGCAATATAAATTACAGACTCAGATTTGTTGTGTATTTGGGATATTGCTGTGTGTGGCATGGTCCCTTTAAAACGACAGTCACATAATCACTCTGTGACATCATCGGCTCTCTGCAGGCTGCCAGTAGTTGGGGAATTGAAATTGTCGAGTGCAAACCAAAAACAAACCTGTTTACTGTTTTTATTCAATCTTGTATGGACCTCTTGAATTATTCCCGTCTCTGCATCCTCCCCAACTGTAGACAGCACAACATTGAGCAAAATCTGTGTCCTTAACATTAAATAAACTCCAGCTTAGTTACAGGAGTTGGCATTCCAGATAAAAGTCAACTAAATCAGCTTTGTATTCAACAAGGTGTATCAAGTCTTTTTGAATACCTCTTCACAAAGGATTCTGTCAGCTCCAACAAGTGTGAGGAGTTCATGGCGTCTCAGGTGACACAGTGTTTAGTACTGCTTCCTCAGTGCCAGGGACCCAGGTTTGATTCTCGTCTAGTGTGACTATGTGGAGTCTGCATGTTCTTCCCGTGTCTGCATTGAAAAAACCTGAGTTAACAAAAAATAGCATCGGAAGAGTTGGAGATGCCTCTGCAGTATTCATGGACATTCTTAAACTGCACAAAGTTTCCTTGACTGAATAGTGTCAGGTGGGAATTTTCATACAGTTTTAGAAATAAAACTATTTGCAGTTAAGAATGCCATTCAGCCCATCAAGTCGGGACCAACCACAATCCCACCCATGGCCTATCTTCATAACCCATGCATTAACTCTAGCTGGTCCCCCTAACAATTTTTAGCATAGCCAATCCACCTAACCAGCATATCTTTGGACTATGGGAGGAAACCAGAGTGCCTAGGGGAAACCCAAAGTCCACACAAATAGTGACTCAAGCTGTGAATAGAACCTTGGTCCCTGGTGCTGTGCGACATCAGTGCTAACCACTGTGCTGTCCCTCAACATTGTTTTTGGAAATAGAGCAGTGCTGACCCAGTCAGTTCTGGAATGTAAGTGGTCAGTTATCCTATTTACAGCAGCAGAGCCATATCAGAAAGAAACCATTCAGATATGTGTGTAAATAGATTTATTCATTTTGCCCTTCTGTAACATATTTAAAAGATCAAAGGATTTGATCAACCATGAGTTCACTCTTGTTGTCAAGTCTGCATGTGTGTGGAGAGGGGAGTTCATTACACCAATTGACACCTTAAGGAGTTCATCTTCAGGTGTAGATGTTGTTTTGCAATTTATTAAAGTCAGGACAGAGCTGTAGTGCTTACTGACACTAGCTATTTATTTAGTTATTTAAATTTTATACCTTGGTGGTTTGGCTTCGGTCGTAATTGAATCACAAAACATGATTATTTTTATGCAATAACTCACTCCAATGGTGGCTATCTTACCCAGCATTCACAGCGAATCAGAATATGGTCTATCCGTTGAACAGACTTTGCGCATGCGTACTGTAGCTCTATGGCGCATGCGCAGTGAGATTTGCTGCTGCAGTCGCAGCGAGGCGGTTTATCGGCCCCGGGTTTCCAAGGAAACGGCTTATTGTGGAGGGTAATGGAGGCGGCGGGGCGGATGGGGAGACTTCATAAGCTCCCAGTACAGACAGGAAAACCCGAATAATAACTGCTCGGTGCCGCGTTCGTACCATTCGGGGCGGCGACGACAGATTCCTGAGTTGGAGGCCCCGAATTAACGGCCGCCATCTTTACGGGGAGGTGGGCAGCAGTGCGCATGCGCGGTGCTCCCTGCCAGCAGGAGGAGAGAATGTTGTGAATTTCTATCCTGGACTGACAGTGATGGAGTTTAGAAACTCCTTTTACAGGGAGTTAGAGGGGGGAGGATTTACACACACAAAACCCAACCCAAGAGAAACGTTTCTCGCTTAATTTCTATTCTTGACTGACGGTGATGATCTTTTTTACAGGAAATTTGACGACAAAATTTGAAGGGAAACTCAAACCAGACACCAGATCAAAACCTGACAGAGTCCATTCCATTCATCAGAACCTGAATGTAAGTCTGTCTGTAGAAAAAAGATCCAAACACTTGTGTGAGCGGAAGTAGGAAACAATAATGTCATGGAAGGATTTGCAAAAAAGGGATGCAATTTGCAAAAAAAAAAATCCAAAAGGAGTTTTTTGAAAAGGTGACCAAAGAGATGGATAAGGGTAAGGCAGTTGACGTGGTATATATGGACTTTAATAAGGTGTTCGATAAGATTCCCTGTGGAAGGCTTCTGCAGAAAATGCAGATGTATGGGATTGAGGGTGATTTAGCTAATAGCATTAGGAATTGGCCAGTTGATAGAAGACAGAGGGTGGTGGTCGATGGGAATTATTCATCATGGAGTTTGGTTACAAGTGGTGTTCCTCAGGGATCTGTTTTGGGGCCTCTGCTGTTTGTAATTTTTATAAATGATCTGGATGAGGGTATAGAAGGATGGATTACTAAATTTGCTGATGACACCAAAGTTGGAGGAATTGTAGATAGTGAAGAGGGGTGTTATAGTTTGCAGAGAGACTTAGACAAGATGCAGAGCTGGGCCGAGAGGTGGCAAATGGAGTTTAATGCGGAAAAGTGTGAGGTAATTCACTTTGGCAGAAATAACAAATGTGTAGAGTATAGGGCTAATGGTAGAACTCTTAATAGTGTTGATGAACAGAGGGATCTCGGTGTATATGTGCATAGATCCCTGAAAGTTGGCACTCAAGTTGATAAGGTTGTTAAGAAGGCATACGGAGTCTTGGCTTTTATTGGTAGGGGGATTGAATTTCAGAGTTGCAACTGTACAAAACTCTGGTGCGGCCGCACTTGGAGTATTGTGTACATTGTGGAAGCATTGGAGAGGGTGCAGAGGAGGTTTACCAGGATGTTGCCTGGTATGGAGGGAAGGTCTTATGAGGAACGGCTGAGGGATTTGAGGTTATTTTCATTGGAGAGAAGGCGGCTAAGAGGTGACCTTATTGTGGCATATAAGATGATCAGAGGATTAGACAGGGTGGATAGTAATAGCCTTTTTCCTCAGATGGAAAAGATTAGTACAAGGGGACATAGCTTTAAATTAAGGGGTGGTAGATATAGGACGGATGTCAGAGATAGGTTCTTTACCCAGAGGGTGGTGAGGGCATGGAATGCCCTGCCTGCAGCAGTTGTAGATGCGCCAAGTTTGGGGATGTTTAAGTGGTCAGTGGATAGGTTTATGGATGAAAATGGAATGGTTTAGGTTCGAGGGTTATTGCTTTTTCTCCATTGGTCAGCGTAACATTGAGGGCCGAAGGGCCTTTACTGTGCTGTAATGTTCTATGTTCTAAAACTTCATCACATCCTTGAGTGAAGAAATCCTTCCTCATCTGAGCTTTGTCTCCATTTTCCAGCCTGTTCCAATAAGTCTTGACTCCCTTGTCATTGAAAAACAGTCTAAGTTATCCTTGAAGATATTCCATGCTCCATGGCAGAGAAAGCCAGATATTAACAATTGTCTGAGGGAAGGGATTTGTGCAAATATATAATTAGTTCCAATCCAGTGTTACACAACAAGATAAGTGCATTTTAATACCGAGCCATAAATAACATATCTAATCTCTACCATATAACAATATCAGACATGTCTCTGTCCTATATTAGTATACTGTCCCCTTTAATATATTTCAGAAATGAGATGGGCACACGTAGGAAATAAACTTGCAGGGGAAAGGGAACATAGAAGGGGAATGGGATTGACTGGATTGTTCGACAGAAGTCAGCATGGACTTGAGTTACTGAATGGATTCCTTCTGTGCTGTAATGACTCTGAATGGTAATATATTACAGAACTACAATGCCTCATTACAAGACAAGAAAGAATAAATGGACTTTGTTACAGAACCATAAATAATATGTCAGATCCATAATATAACAACACTTGGCATATCTCTGTCCTATAATAATTTATTATTTTAATAATTTAAATGTCAGCCATCTCTGAGGGAAACCAGCTCTTTCATTGTGAACATTAGGAAAGAGACCATTCTTTTAGCCAGACAAATAAATGTATCAAGCTGAGGGACCAAAAGATGTCAATGTCTTTGAGAGAATCATAATGCGGAAATTGGCCAGTGAGCTTCAGAATGAAATTTGCTCCTCCGTGCAACATCTGGGAGGAAGTCAGTGTTTCCCCCTTTCCACTTCTTTTCTCATTCTGGGGGAAACTGGGGATTTGCAGCAACTGAAGGAAAAGAAAGTGAATCCAGTCTTACGTTCCACATATTTTTATTCCAGTCGTATGTGTATAGATCGATCTGGCAGCGTCATGGGGATTTTCAGCTCTCTGTGTCCAGGACAGGAAGCAGTGAGCGTGGATCTGTCAATCAGCACCTTCAGCAGAATTGGGAGGGCGAATATTAGATACAGCAGAGTGAGATTGGAGTGAGAGTGTGGGATGGGGATTTACAGCTTTTGAGGAATGGGAGAGCAAAAAAATTCCATACAAAGTACAATTGTTTGTTCTGAATTTCAATCCTGTGCTAACATTGATGACTTGTGTCAACTTATTTTACAGGATATTGAAAGAGGAATCGCAAGCTGAAATCTCAACCATCACATCTAGATCTGGCAGAGTCATATTCCTTAGCACCTGAATATCATCGGCTGTTGAATCTGGAAGATTTGAAAAGATTTTAAACATCAGTGTGACTGGAAAAGCACCAACACTCTGCCACACTCAAGTGAGAGTGTTCCAGTGCACTGACTGAAGAGCTTTGACCAGTTACACTGAATAAATACCACACCATTCACAGCGGGGAGAGACTAGACACATGTTGTGTGTGTTGGTGAGGCTTCAACTGATTGTCCACCCAAGTGAGAGACAAGGACACCTGCCCCATGGAGAAACCATGGGAATGTGCTGACTGTGGAAAGAGATACAGTATACCCTCTCTGCTGGATGCTCATCGGCGCAGCCACACTGGGGAAAGGCCATTCACTTGCTCTCAGTGTGGGAAGGGATTCATTCGGTTCCAGCACCTGCAATTACACAAGCTTGTTCACAGTGGGGAGAAGCCGTTCACCTGTTCTCAGTGTGGGGAGGGATTCATTTGGTCATCCAGCCTGCAGAAGCACCAGCGAATTCACACTGGGGAGAGGCCGTTCACCTGCTCTCAGTGTGGGAAGGGATTCACTCAGTCATCCAACTTGCAGATACACCAGCGAATTCCGACCACTGTCGGGTGAAGAGAGAGGTTCACCTATTGTTGAGCTTTGCGCAGTGTGGAAGCGATTCACTCACCAGCGGGCATCAACTTGCAGATACACCAGCGAATTCACACTGGGGAGAGACCTTTCACCTGCTCTCAGTGTGGGAAGAGATTCACTTGGTCATCCAACTTGCAGATACACCAGCGAATTCACACTGGGGAGAGGCCGTTCACCTGCTTTCAGCATGGAAAGGGATTCAGTCAAGCATCCATCCTGCAGAGACACCAGCAAATTCACAGTGGGGAGAGGCCATTCACCTACTCTCAGTGTGGAAAGGGATTCAGAGTTTCACCCCAGCTGCTGAGACACCAACAAGTTCACGAGTGATATTCAGGGTTGGATTCTGCTGTTATTGTTTCAGCTCTCAGTTACATCCGGAACTGCATTTTGTTCATTCTCACAGTTGATCAATGCGGAGGGTTTCTTTCTGTTGGACTGACCAATCTCTTGACTTTGCCTGCAGTAGGCTGATGCTCTTTAAGTCTTGTTGTGAATACCTGGTTTTAAATTTCATAAGGATCACAGAGTGACTGAGGGTTAGGAAGGTCTGATATTCTGTCTGAAACACTGCCCCCTCTCCGCCCACCCATCCTGCCACACACACAAATGCCTATCCAATTTCCTTTGATTATTTTCACTTCCTCCACCCTCGTAGGGAGCATGTTCCAAGTCAATACCATTCGCTGCAGCGAAATATTCTTCCTCATGTTCCTCCCCCTGTATCTCTGACTCAAAATCTTAATACTGGGTCCCCTCTTGTCCTTGCCCTATCAGCTAATGGAAACAGCTTTTCTTTGTCCACCTTATCTAAACCTGTCAGATTCTTGTCCGCCTCTATCAAATCTCCCTTCAACCTCCTTTGCTCCAAGGGGAACCATCCCAGCCTGACATCGACAATAAAGAACAAACTAATAAAGTATTGTAATACCTGAAACTGAATGGGAATGTTGAATTTCTGTTTTAAAGATATTGTGAATACATTGTCCTGGACAATAATGAAATTGGGTAATGCAGTTTGGATGTGGTTGAATGGAATATATCAATCTGGTATCCACCTACAGTTAGTGAAAGTCTGGAATATGTATCTGGAAATCACTCCCTAACAGCACTGTGGATGTATTTACAGGCATTGTAGTAGTACAGGAAGGCAGCGTTGGGGTTGACCATGGCCGAGGCAGCTACACACAGCCACATATTCTGTTATAATTGAAGGACTGCAGATTGAATGTGAGGCATTATGAGACTGGACTGTCTTGACCACATTCCTGTGACTGCTCAGTTTCTGCAATCACAGACCATTAACGCTGCTTAGCAGGGCCTCCAGGGAGGACCCAGTGAGAATATTTACTGGGAATGAGTTGGAATTAAACTTATCCAAGGACCAGCTGGTGTTAAGCAGATGATATTCCTGAATCTGTAAAAAGGGGAGTCTGACAAATCAACAAACAGTGGGAAGTAGTTGGTTAAGAAATCAAGGTGCGTTCTCAGGCATTGTTTAAATTAATTTATCCTAAACTTGTGATAAAAATTGTGACTGATTTGTGATCTGATAGTCAGTGAAGTGATGGTATTCTCCAAGTAGCACTGGACTGAAAAGCGGACCCTCTGAGAGTAGATCCGAATGGTTATTATCTTACCCCATCATGGCCAGTGAAAAATCAGAGCTTGAGTGGGATCCGGATAGGTCTCTTACCTGCCATTTGGAAACTAAGAACACAAAACCTATCAATAAAATGATTTGAGAATAGAGCCATTTCGAGTCTGGATGACACTTCATAAGAGCTCTTATAAAGGGTCATCCAGACTCGAGACATTGGCTCTATTCTCTCTCCACAGATGCTGTCAGAGCTGTGTTTTGTGTTTTTGTTTGATTCCAGCATCTGCAGTGTTTCACTTTTTTATGATAAAATGAGGTTTGGAATCCCCAGGACCCTCTCCCAAAACAGAGAGAGTGATGTGAGAGGGGAAAAAAAGGATAAGAATGAAGAAGTCTGGCTTCTGATTCTCTGAGGCTGTGTAGGATTAACAAAATGGAGTAAAGCATAGAAGTTACCCATCCCTAACAATAACTGATCAATTACAACGATTAGGTTGAAGAATGTAATAAAAAATGAATAGATGAAGTTTAAAATGAAGTCTGTTTTATTAGAAAAGTTTTTTAAAATGATGTAAAATGCTATAATTATGCAAGTTTTTTCTGCTCATTCCCCACTCCTACAGGCTCTGTAGAAAAGTTAACCCTTTCAGCAATCAGTTGATTTGTTTTTAAGTCACTTGGAAACTCGTCTCTGTTTTAGTTTATAATTGTATCTTTATTCGAACCAGTTAACTCTGGAAATTTTAAATGTAACCTGGAGGAATTTGGAATAACTGAGAATTCTCTCGTTGTCACCTCAACTTCAGATAAAGAACAAAAATTTACAGGTGGTAACAGTAACTCAATAAACTGTTTGTTGATTGAATCAGGCTTGAGTGTTGAATGATTCTTCTGAGTTCATTGCCCCCAACACATTGGGTACATTACCACTGGAGACCAGATATTGCCAAAACCTTCAGACAATACAAAGACTCTATATGTCATTAAGATGTTAGGATGGCGGTGCGGGCTCTATTCAGAGAGAGGGAGACATGGACACAGATACATACACAGTCACACACCCAGACAGAGAGAGACACACACAGTCACTCATAGACACACAGAAACACATGTACGCTCATAGACACACAATCTCAGAGACACAGAAAAACACACAATCTCTGTCAGACACACAGGGATACACACAAGCTCACACACACACATAGAAATACATGTACACACTTAGAAACTCTCCCTCACACACCCAGAAACACAGAAACATAACCACACTGACACTCCCACACACTCATTCCTATTTGTGTTTTACTCCTCACTGCCCCAACTATAAAGCACTGGGATCTGAGCTTGAAATGCTGGAACTGATCAGGGAGGAACGAGTGGGGCCTAATAGACACTGAGAGGTTCACTTGTGTGTGAATCATAGAATGGGGACAGCACAGGAGGCCATTCAGCCCGTCAAGCCAGGATGGACACCCTGCAAGAGCAGTTTCACTATTCCCACTCCCCCCACCCTCTCCCCGGAACCCTGTCAATATTTTCCCTTCAGCTTCCCATTCAATCTCCTCTGGATGGAATCTTCTTCCCCCTCCGGCTCAGACACAACATTCAAGATCCCAGCGTTAAAAACATTTCCCCATCACACAACAACCCCAAACCTCTCTCACTTATTACAGTCTGGGCCTTGTATCAGTAATCTCTACCCTAAACCTCTCTCAGTTATTACAATCTGGGCCTTGTATCAGTAATCTCTGCCCTAAACCTCTCTCAGTTATTACAATCTGGGCCTTGTATCAGTAATCTCTGCCCTAAACCTCTCTCAGTTATTACAATCTGGGCCTTGTATCAGTAATCTCTGCCCTAAACCTCTCTCAGTTATTACAATCTGGGCCTTGTATCAGTAATCTCTGCCCTAAACCTCTCTCAGTTATTACAATCTGGGCCTTGTATCAGTAATCTCTGCCCTAAACCTCTCTCAGTTATTACAATCTGGGCCTTGTATCAGTAATCTCTGCCCTAAACCTCTCTCAGTTATTACAATCTGGGCCTTGTATCAGTAATCTCTGCCCTAAACCTCTCTCAGTTATTACAATCTGGGCCTTGTATCAGTAATCTCTGCCCTAAACCTCTCTCAGTTATTACAATCTGGGCCCTGTATCAGTAATCTCTTCACTAAACCTCTCTCAGTTATTACAATCTGGGCCTTGTATCAGTAATCTCTACCCTAAACCTCTCTCAGTTATTACAATCTGGGTCTTGTATCAGTAATCTCTGCCCTAAACCTCTCTCAGTTATTACAATCTGGGATGCTATCAGTAATCTGTGCCCTAAACCTCTCTCAGTTATTACAATCTGGGCCTTGTATCAGTAATCTCTGCTCTAAACCTCTCTCAGTTATTACAATCTGGGCCTTGTTTTAGTAATCTCTGCCCTAAACCTCTCTCATTTATTACAATCTGGGATAGTATCAGTAATCTCTGCCCTAAACCTCTCTCAGGTATTACAATCTGGGCCTTGTATCACTAATCTCTGCCCTAAACTTCTCTCAGTTATTACAATCTGGGCCTTGTATCAGTAATCTCTGCCCTAAACCTCTCTCAGTTATTACAATCTGGGCCTTGTATCAGTAATCTCTGCCCTAAACCTCTCTCAGTTATTACAATCTGGGCCTTGTATCAGTAATCTCTGACCTAAACCTCTCTCAGTTATTACAATCTGGGCCTTGTATCAGTAATCTCTGTCCTAAACCTCTCTCAGTTATTACAATCTGGGCCTTGTATCAGTAATCTCTGCCCTAAACCTCTCTCAGTTATTACAATCTGGGCCTTGTATCAGTAATCTCTGCCCTAAACCTCTCTCAGTTATTACAATCTGGGCCTTGTATCAGTAATCTCTGCCCTAAACCTCTCTCAGTTATTACAATCTGGGCTTTGTATCAGTAATCTCTGCCCTAAACCTCTCTCAGTTATTACAATCTGGGCCTTGTATCAGTAATCTCTGCCCTAAACCTCTCTCAGTTATTACAATCTGGGCCTTGTATCAGTAATCTCTGCCCTAAACTTCTCTCAGTTATTACAATCTGGGCCTTGTATCAGTAATCTCTGCCTAAACCTCTCTCAGTTATTCAATCTGGGCCTTGTATCAGTAATCTCTGCCCTAAACCTCTCTCAGTTATTACAATCTGGGCCTTGTATCAGTAATCTCTGCCCTAAACCTCTCTCAGTTATTACAATCTGGGATCGTATCAGTAATCTCTGCCCTAAACCTCTCTCAGTTATTACAATCTGGGCCTTCTATTCATAATCTCTGCCCTAAACCTCTCTCAGTTATTACAATCTGGGATAGTATCAGTAATCTCTGCCCTAAACCTCTCTCAGTTATTACAATCTGGGCCTTGTATCAGTAATCTCTGCCCTAAACCTCTCTCAGTTATTACAATCTGTGTCTTGTATCTGTAATCTCTGCGCTAAACCTCTCTCAGTTATTACAATCTGGGTCTTGTATCAGTAATCTGTGCCCTAAACCACTCTCAGTTATTACAGTCTGGGCCTTGTATCAGTAATCTCTGCCCTAAAACTCTCTCAGTTATTACAATCTGGGCCTTGTATCAGTAATCTCTGCCCTAAAACTCTCTCAGTTATTACAATCTGTGTCTTGTATCAGTAATCTCTGGCCTAAACCTCTCTTAATTGTTACAATCTGGGCCTTGTATCAGTAATCTCTGCCTTAAATCTCTCAGTTATAGCAATCTGGGCCTCGTATCAGTAATCTCTGCCCTAAACCTCTCTCAGTTACTACAATCTGGCTCTTGTATCAGTAATCTTTGTCCTAAACCTCCCTCAGTTATTACTATCTGGGCCTTCTATCAGTAATCTCTGCTCTAAACTTCTTTCAGTTATTACAATCTGGGCCTTGTGTCAGTAATCTCTGCCCTAAACCTCTCTCAGTTACTACAATCTGGCTCTTGTATCAGTAATCTTTGTCCTAAACCTCCCTTAGTTATTACAATCTGGGCCTTGTATCAGTAATCTCTGCTCTAAACTTCTCTCAGTTATTACAATCTGTGCCTTGTATCAGTCATCTCTGCCTTAAATCTCTCTGTTATAGCAATCTGGGCCTTGTACCAGTAATCTCTGCCCTAAACCTCACTCAGTTACTACAATCTGGCCCTTGTATCAGTAATCTTTGTCCTAAACCTCCCTCAGTTATTACAATCTGGGCCTTGTAGCAATGATCGCTGCTCTAAACTTCTCTCAGTTATTACAATCTGTGCCTTGTATCAGTAATCTCTGCCCTAAACCTCTCTCAGTTATTACAATCTGGGCCTTGTATCAGTAATCTCTGTCCTAAACCTCCCTCAGTTATTACAATCTGGGCCTTGTAGCAATGATCGCTGCTCTAAATCTCTCAGTTATTACAATCTGTGCCTTGTATCAGTAATCTCTGCCCTAAACCTCTCTCAGTTATTACAATCTGTGTCTTGTATCAGTAATCTCTGGCCTAAACCCCTCTTAATTGTTACAATCTGGGCCTTGTATCAGTAATCTCTGCCTTAAGTCTCTCAGTTATAGCAATCTGGGCCTTGTATCAGTAATCTCTGCCCTTAATTGAATTTCAGAGCCGCAACATCATGTTGCAACTGTTCAAAACTCTAGTCCGGCCGCACTTGGAGTATTGTGTGCAGTTCTGGTCCCCACGTTATAAGAAAGATGTGGAGGCATTGGAGAGGGTACAGAGGAGGTTTACCAGGATGTTGCCTGGTATGGGGGGCAGGTCTTATGAAAAGAGGCTGAGGGATTTGAGGTTGTTTTCGTTAGAAAGAAGGCGGCTAAGAGGAGACTTTATTGAAACATATAAGATGATTAGAGGTTTAGATAGGATGGACAGTAATAGCCTTTTTCCTAGAATGGAGAAAGCTAGCACGAGGGAAAATAGCTTTAAATTAAGGGGTGGTAGTTATAGGACAGATGTCAGTGGTACGTTCTTTACCCAGAGGGTGGTAAGGGTATGGAATGCCTTGTCTGCTGCAGTTGTGGATGCGCCAAGTTTGATGGCATTTAAGAGGTTAGTATATACGTCTATGGACGGAAAGGGAATGGTTTAGGTTAGAGGGTCACTGCTTTTTCTTAATTGGTCGGCACAACATCGAAGGCCGAAAGGCCTGTTCTGCGCTGTAATGTTCTGTGTTCTATGTTCTATGTTCTAAACCTCTCTCAGTTACTACAATCTGGTTCTTGTATCAGTAATCTTTGTCCTACACCTCCCTCAGTTATTACAATCTGGGCCTTATAGCAATGATCGCTGATCTAAACTTCTCTCAGTTATTACAATCTGGGCCTTGTATCTGTAAAATAGTAAAGCAATGGCATTGATATCTCTGTCAGTAACATTCACAGGGAAATGTGGCCGAAGGATAGCGGATTTCATATTTGCGTTCGTATTTATCTTCCTGCTAATGAACATGTCGGTTACCGGCTAATTATTGTATAATCTTATCTTTTAGTGATTTAAAGATTTTTCTATTTTCTCATTAAGACATTATCAAATAATATTTCATTATAATTGGACATATATCTCTTTTTCACTGGAGTTTCCATTCTTCGGCCCTCATTTTTTTTTTCCTTAAACTATCAGCTAAACAGAACATTTTACTCATCATGTAATCGGTTTCTGGAGGTGAATGTATTTGAAAGCAAAGGAAGAGTATATCATTTACCGCAGGCGATAGAATAACTGTGTGACTGAGTGTCAGTGACCTGGGATGAAGCAATGGAGACCATAAAGATGTTCAATGAGATTCAAATCTCAGATATCAGAGCAGAGATGTGAAAAGCTAATGTTGTTCAGCAGATTTCCCACAAGAAGCTATAGAAGAGGCAGAGGCTACGAATGATCTTTGAATGTAGTGAGCTACAGTGAAATGTAGTGGAATATGTACTATTATGTAATGGAATGTATTATTATTCATTTTAACAGGAGGAAGCAGCAAGGGGAATGTAAATATAAATTGCCAGAATTGGGCCAATGGGATTATTTTGTTTTTCCAGGTAGTTCAAACTGGCACCATGATCACTCCTGGAACCATAATAACATCAGGAAGAGATTTCAGCCCCTTCTAAATCTTGTGCTGGTCGGTAGCGATAAAGCCTACATTCCCTGACTGGGAATCGAACCCAGGCCGAGATACAAACAGCTATCTTAATCTGACTGATACATTGTAGCGTTTTTCAAATTCTCAAGAAAAGCTTTGTTGGGAAAAAAGACCCTCATGTTTAGATAGAACAGGAATGACTGCTTCAGCCAGCAGCAAATTACTGCAGATGAGGAATTTAAAAAGACAACTTAAAATGCTGGAAATTCTCAACAGGCATGACGGCATCTCTGGAGAAGTTATTTGCCCTGCATTGTCATGTTTGACAACCTGATAATGCAGGGCATATAACAACTAGATCAAAACGTTTCCGAAAGTTGCTCGTGGACTTTTTCTTTATCCCCAATGAACAATTCAGAGAACCAATGGGATTGATATTGCTCCCCACTGTCCAAATTTGCAGTAACATTGAATTACCATTTGAACCTGCTTTCGAGGTGTTGGGTTCTGTGTATAATGGGGAGCACAGGCAGATTTGCTGCTGCACGTTTCCAGTTGTTTCTGTAGTGTAGTGGTTATCACATTCGCCTAACACGCGAAAGGTCCCCGGTTCGAAACCGGGCAGAAACATTCCTTCTGCTTTTCCATTTGCTGGAAGGGAAAATTGCTTGATTTCAGTTTGTTGCTCAACATTATCCGAATCTCGATGTTAAAGTCATGTTATCATTGCTCTGACTTCACCCTCAAATGCTTTCCCTGAAATAAGAAACGCCACAGTGATGAGGTTGGTGAGTTTTGGAAATTGAAAGTGTCTCATGAGCAGTTTGCGGGACTATTTCCCCTCACTGTCCATTTCATGTTCCAGCGAACAGGAATCACTGCTTTCATTGGCTGAAACAGACACTTTTGTGTGAAATAAAGATGACCATTTGAAGAAAACTTGTATTTGGTGAATAAAAAGACAGAAAGAAAATAAAAGACAGGTGGTTTATGGATAAATTAATATTTTATAAAATGCCGATTAGCTTCCCTGGTGGTCTAGTGGTTAGGATTCGGCGCTTTCACCGCCGCGGCCCGGGTTCGATTCCCGGTCAGGGAATGTAGATTTATTGCTGTACAACAATCCTGCGTTTCTTCCCGGCCTGCACCAGTTCTGTCAGAATCAGTATCAGGGAGATTTCCTCTTTAGGATCTGAATTGGATATGTGACATATAAAAAACAAGGAAAAAAGGGAGCGACAAGTTACAAGACGCTGGAGACACAAAATGCGGATGATTATTTGAAGAAAGATGAAAATGATCTATTAATGAATGTGCAGAAATCATTGTTCCCTTAGATATTTGCAAGAAGAACGTTTTTCAATGTTGATGTTCGGGGTAAGTCGGACAATCAGATTGAAAGTAATAGTTATCTTCCTGAATTCAGTGACATGGGCTCTCAGTCTAACCATCGGAACCTGCAGCAACACAGCGGAGTTGAACATTGCAGACAGGCAGATTTGCTCCACTGTTTTTCAGGTTGTTTCTGTAGTGTAGTGGTTATCACATTCGCCTCACACGCGGAAGGTCCCCGGTTCGAAACCGGGCAGAAACATTTACAAAGCTTTCTTACGTTGGGTAAGAGAAATTGTTTGACTTCAGTTTGTTGTTCAATATTATCCTAACCTCGACGTTAAAGGCATGTTATCATTGCTCTGACTTCACCCTCAAATACTTTCTGTGAAATGAGAAATGCGTTTTTTGACGCACTGACAGGAAAGTTCGATTTTGAAGTCTGGAATTACGAGGGAGAGTTTGGCAGGGTACAAACTGAGAGATTGTATAAGCCTCTGATTCTGTGTGTGCCCTTGTATCTGCGAATGCCCAGATTCACTGTTTGTATGTCCCTGATTCAGTGTTCGCCTTTGTATCTTTCGAGTTACCAGTATCTCTATATGTCTGTGTCTGAATCTTGGTGTATCTGCATCTATATGCGCCCCTGCATTTGTATGGGTCCCTGAATCTGTGTATGTCGCCCTGTATCTCTGTCGGCTCCAATACCTCTGTGTGTGTGTGTGTGTGTGTGTGTGTGTCCATCACTATAAATGTCTGATTCTTTGTGCTTTTTTAAAGACTAAACCGTGAAAATATCTGACAAACGAATTAAAGAGAACAGGAATATTTACCCACTTATATTCTGAATGTGATTAATGTCTGATAACTGCATCGTCTGCTTATAAAAAGGGCGAATACACCAGCCGAGATCCTTCTATAAACTCCAATCTCGGACAATATCGTTCAGTATTCATATTTCAGTAACCGGTTCGCGGACTCACAAGAACCAGCGCCTGCAGTCGCTCTGGGCCGCCAGCAGATGGTGGTGTTGTATCACTTTAATCACAAGATAGTGCAGCAGGTTTGAGGAGATATTTGAGGAAAATTTTTTTCCCTGTTTCCATAGAAAGGGAACAAATAGTAAAGCATTGATATCTCTGTCAGTAACATTCACAGGGAAATGTGGCCGAAGGATAGTGGATTTCATATTTGCGTTCATATTTATCTTCCCCTTAATGAACATATCGATTACCAGCTAATTGTTGTATAATCTTATCTTTTAGTGATTTAAAGATTTGTCTATTTTCTCATTCAGACATTATCAAATAATATTTCATTATAATTGGACACATATCTCTTTTTCACTGGATTTTCCATTCTTCGGCGCTCATTTTTTTTTCCTTGAACTATCAGCTAAACAGATCATTTTAATCATCATGTAATTGGATTCTGGAGGTGAATGTATTTGAAAGCAAAGGAAGAGTATATCATTTACTGCAGGCGATAGAATAACTGTGTGACTATATCTGTAGTGTCAGTGACCTGGGATGAAGCAATGGAGACCATAAAGATGATCAATGAGATACAAATCTCAGATATCAGAGCAGAGATGTGAAAAGCTAATGTTGTTCAGCAGATTTCCCACAACAAGCTATAGAAGAGGCAGAGGCTACGAATGATCTTTGAATGTGGTGAGCTACAGTGAAATGTAGTGGAGTAGAATGTATTATTATTCATTTTAACAGGAGGAAGCAGCAAGGGGAATGTAAATATCAATTGCCGGGATTGGGCCAATGGGTTTATTTTGTTTTTCCAGGTAGTTCAAACTGGCACCATGATCACATCAGAAAGGAATTTCAGCCCCTTCTAAATCTTATGCTGCTCGGTGGAGATAAAGTCTACATTCCCTGACTGGGAATCGAATCCGGGCTGTGGAGGTGAAAGCGCTGAATCCTAACCACTAGACCACCAGGGAAGATACAAACAGCTGCCTTAATCTGACTGATACATTGTCGCGTTTTTCAAATTCTCAAGAAAAGCTTTGTTGGGAAAAAAGACCCTCATGTTTAGATAGAACAGGAATGACTGCTTCAACCAACAGCAAATTACTGCAGATGAGGATTTTAAAAAGACAACTTAAACTGCTGGAAATTCTCAACAGGCATGATGGCATCTCTGGAGAGGTTATATGCCCTTTATTGTCATGTTTGACAACCTGATAATGCAGGGCATACAACAAGTGGATCAAAACGTTTCCGAAAATTGCTCGTGGACTTTTTCTTTATCCCTAATCAACAATTCAGAGAACCAATGGGACTGATATTGCTCCCAAATTTGCAGTGACATTGAGGTACCATTTGAACCTGCTTTCACTGTGTTGGGTTCTGTGTATAATGGGGAGCACGGGCAGATTTGCTGCTGTATGCTTCCAGTTGTTTCTGTAGTGTAGTGGTTATCACATTCGTCTCACACGCGAAAGGTCCGCGGTTCGAAACCGGGCAGAAACATTTATTCTGCTTTTCCATTTGCTGGAAGGGAAAATTGCTTGATTTCAGTTTGTTGCTCAACATTATCCGAACTTCGATGTTAAAGTCATGTTATCATTGCTCTGACTTCACCCTCAAATGCTTTCTCTGAAATAAGAAACGCCACAGTGATGAGATTGGTGAGTTTTGGAAATTGAAAGTGTCACATGAGCAGTTTGCGGGACTATTTCCCCTCACTGTCCATTTCATGTTCCCGCTAACAGGAATCACTGCTTTCATTGGCTGAAGCAGTCACTCATGTGTGTGAAATAAAGATGACCATTTGAAGGATAAACTTGAATTTGGTGAAGAAAAAGACCGAAAGAAAATAAAAGGTAGGTGGTTCATGGATAAATTAATATTTTCTAAAGCACACATCAGCTTCCCTGGTGGTCTAGTGGTTAGGATTCGGCGCTTTCACCACCGCGGCCCGGGTTCGATTCCCGGTCAGGGAACGTAGATTTATTGCTGTACAACAATCCTGCGTTACTTCCCGGTCTGTACCAGTTCTGTCAGAATCAGTGTCAGGGAGATTTCCTCTTTAGGATCTGAATTGGAAATGTCACATGTGAAGAACAAAGAAAAAAGGGAGCCACAGATTACAAAGCGCTGATGATACAAAATGCGGATGATTATTCGAAGAAAGATGAAAATGATGTATTAATGAATGGGCAGAAATCATTGTTCCCTTAGATATTTGCGAGCCGAACGCTTTTCAATGTTGATATTCAGGATAAGTCAGACGATCAGATTGAAAGTAACGGTTATCTTCCTGAATTCAGTGACATGGGCTCTCAGTCTAACCATCGGAACCTGCAGCAACACAGCGGAGTTGAACATTGCAGACAGGCAGATTTGCTCCGCTGTTTTTCAGGTTGTTCCTGTAGTGTAGTGGTTATCACATTCACCTCACACGCGAAAGGTCCCTGGTTGGAAACCGGGCAGAAACATTCAGTAAGCTTTCTTACGTTGGATAAGAGAAATTATTTGACTTCAGTTTGTTGCTCAACATTATCTGAACCTCAGTGTTAAAGGCATGTTATCATTGCTCTGACTTTACCCTCAAATACTTTCTGTGAAATGAGAAACGCGTTTTTTGACGCACTGACAGGAAGTTCGATTTTGAAATCTGGAACTCCGAGAGAGAGTTTGGCAGGGTACAAACTGAGAGATTGTATAAGCCTCTGATTATACAATCAGAGGCTTATACACTATGCACACACCGAGATGCAAATACAAGTAAGTAGTTGGAATGCGAATCTTTACATGTAATTAAGTATTTAGAGCTACAGAAAATGCGCATGTAGAGAGGGAGACTCACAGGTTAAAGAAGTATGAATTGTCTCAAGGCAGACTAGTTAGCAGGCTTTGGCAAGCTCAGGCCAAATATTGAGAAGGATATGCAGTATAGCATGAACTCAACGTTAAGGCCGTCCTTGTGCAGAACTTCGCTAACAGTTTATGCTGGGCGATTATGCATTGTCGTCTGTCTTGAAGGCCACCTTTGCAGGACGCTGACCCGAAAATCGGAAGCTGAGTGGGTTTGACTACTAACATTTTCCCCCATCAGGATTGCATCAATCTCCTCAGAATTCAAACATAGGGCATGACCGACACATTATCCTTCATCATCCAATACTTTCTCGGAGCAGAAAAGCTATGAGACCTTCTTCAGAGCCTTCAACATGTCATCGATGAAAACGAACATCTCGTCAAGGTCTTGCCCTACCCCCACCATTTGCCTTCAGACAACCACACAATCTCCAACAGAAGAAAGTTTGAAGCAAACGACCCAGCTTTCAGGAAATTAGCGATCTGAACACCAGACAACAACCTGTGTAGGACGTGCCAGGTCATCGACATGGATATCATCATCACAAATGAGAACACTATCCAGCAGGCACATGAGATATACTCATGTGACTCGGCCAATGTTGTCTACCTTATACAATGCAGGAAAGGATGTCCTGAGGCGTGGTACGTTGGTGAAACAATGCAGACGCTACAACAATGTATAAGTAGTTACCGCACAACAATCACCAGGTAGGAGTGTCCCCTTCCTGTCGAAGAACAGGTCAGCAGCCAAGGGCATTCAGTCTCTGACCATTGGGTCAGCGTTCTCCAAGGCAGCTTTCAAGATACACCACAGCACAATATCGCCGAATAGACACCGATAGCCAAGTTCTGCATGTATGAGGATGGTTTCAACCTGGACCTTGGGTTCATGTCACATTACATTTAAAGCCCAACATTAGGCCTGAGCTTGCAAAATTTTACTAATTGTCATGGGCTGAGACAATGCATACCTCTTTAACCTGTGATTATCTCTCTCTCCACTCGCATTATCTGTAACTGTAAATGCTTAATTACCTGCAAACACATGAATTGCAATCATTATCTTGCAATTCTGTCTATCTATATAGGTCTTGATTGTGAACTCTCCATTCAACTGATGAAGGAGTAGTGCTCCAAAAGTTTGTGCTACCAAATACACGGTTGAACTTTAACCTGGTGTTATGACACTTCTTTCTGTGCCGACTCCAGTCTAATGCCAGCGTCTCTACATAATGGCTATCAGCAACAGCACAAACCATCAGTTCAAAGTAGAGAGGATCTTCAAGGATATCATCCACATCGATACAGACATCAATTTCCTACAAAATGTAAGAAAGTAAACAAGGTCCCGAAAGAACTGCAGATCACGAACTCAGTCAACACGACCTGCAATACAGATTGCGTTGAGAGACATTGACGTTGCACTTCTCTCACAGGCCTCAACTACCTTACACACTAGCTCTACAGCGGATGCCAGAACCTGGAAACTGAGATAGAGGCAACATCTGAACTTGCGCTCAGGATGCAGCAGACCAGAAAGTAGAGACCACCAAGCAGACAAGACAACGGAGCTACACAACCCACATGGACAACAAGAATAGGAATCCTGAGAAACTCGGCATCACCACCAGCAGCAATCAACCTTCCCCTGTACCACAGTACAGTACCACTACACGGTGTTACCACTACACTGTATACAGTACCACTACACGGTGTTACTACCACACTGTATACAGTACCATACACGGTGTTACCACTACACGGTATAGAGTACCACTACACACTGTATACAGTACCACTACACAGCGTTACCACTACACAGTATACAGTACCACTACACGGTGTTACCACTACACGGTATACAGTACCACTACACGGTGTTACCACTACACGGAATACAGTACCACTACAGGAAGTCCATTGTCAACTTGTCGGACTATATCTTTCAACCAGATGAAATCGAAGTTCTCAAAGGCCCAATTTCTGTCCCATCACCAGATTGGACCCACTGATTTGGTGGCAGACACAGGGGAAATCATTAGTTGAATGAGGCTCTGGAAGTTCTTCGACGACCCTTGAAGCCAACAGTCAACCCAATGAAACAACCAGATTAACTCAACTGATGAAGGAACAGTGCTCCGAATGTTCGTGATTCGAAATAAAACTGTTGGAATTTAAACTGGTTTCACAATCAAATATCTGTTTGTCTGAACCAGTCGTTTAGCAATCCGCCTCTGATTGGCTGGGGTGGTCGCTCTGCAATGCAGTTTCTTAGTAGGTGATGAGGACAGTTTTAGGGAATTAGTCTCTGATTGGCTGAGGTGGCCATTTACCCAACTAGTCCCTTATTGGACAAAGCAGTTATTTAGCGATCCACGCTCTTATTGGCTGAGGTTGTTTTTTTAAGGGGACCCATCTCTGATTGGCTGTGGCAATTGTTAGAAATCGAGTCTTTGGTTGTCTGAGATGGTCATTTATTGACCCAGTCTTTTACTGGCTGAGGACATCAGTTCAATCATGCCAGGCTTATTGGATGTCACTCAGTTTTGTCTCCTCATTAAATTAGTAATTGATATAACTGGATATTTCATTGCGATTCTGATCTGCTCCCTGAATTTGGATTGAGTCACTGCATAAATAAATGTGTTTGTGCAACAATTTAAATCCCGCAGGATAAATCCGACTATTTGAAATGTATATTCAGGAATAGTGAGGTACATTAATCTTCTCACATCTGCATAGAAAAATTTTACAACATAAACCGACCAGAGCAGAATGAAAGCTCCGGATATGCTAAAGAGTAAAATCATTGACTTCCTTCTGCTTTCCATCGCAGGGTCTCTGCGATTATCTCCTTTATTCTGAGCCCTCAGACCCTTCCGCACTCGACTGGTCACTAAAATGTGACTGACGGTTAGAGTATTAATCAACAGGATTAAACTGAATGGGAGCAGTGGTGTTAAAACCTGATTGAACCAGTTAAAACCAATCCATCCGGGATCAGTCCAAGCACTTGACTTGGCATTACAGCCCCACTTGGCGTTGTCAATTATCAGTTGAGGTTCATATATAAAGTAGAAGGGAATGTTTTTCACAGAGAGCAGGATGCCGGTTGTTGCCAGAACCACAGCTGCAGTTTTCCCAGTGCAATATTTAGCTTTCAGTTTCTGGCAGCGAATGGCCACAAATCGATCAAAAGAGAAAGTGACAGTGAACCAGACAGAGCAGTCTGCAATTGAAGTCTCCAGGACAGCTTTAACCCGACATACAGATGTGAGGGACAAGAAATTCAGGGGGAAATAATAATTATTTATGTAGTTGAGAATGGGGTTTATGATGATGAACAGTAGATCCACCACTGCCATGGCCACCAGGTAGCGAGTGGTGCAGGTGGAGAGGCCACACTTTCCTCGACTCAGGATCACAATTCCCAGTAAATTAACTGTCAGAGAAACAAGAAATAAGAACCTGAAAATTAGTGAGAGAAAAAAATCTGAATATTTCTCCATCTTTCTCAACAATAAGAAAAATATTTCAACATCAATCTAATGGGCAGAAGTTCCGATGTGGCGTTGTTGTTGGAGGAGCTCAGTACAAGATCAACATTGCAACATAACAATCAATGTACCATTCCTGGTTAATCGGGGCAAGGGATCAAAAATCTGTGAATTACACTTCTACCAATTTGATGGAGCGTACCTGCAAATTCTGATCAGACAAATATTACTGACGGTTTGGATTTCTCATTTGATCTGTTTTACAGGATTAGCTGACACAGGACGGGTTTTCTAATTAGACCCGAAATGAACAGAAGTATGTCAGATATTTACAATATAATCTGCCATCCGTTCCTGCACACAATTTTCCCCACCGGATTGAATACTTCTTTAGACGGGTCAGCTAATTGATTTTGATGTCACTTCAGGATTGTTCTTCATTCTGTTATTTTCCCCCAGCCTTTTTTCCTGATTCTAGTTTCCAGGTTCCTTGTTCTGTTTGTCTCTCTTCCCATTCTTCTTTCCTTTTTTTTAACATCTCCCCTATTTCTTTCTTAATCTGACTCTTGTCATCCTATTCCTTTCTCCCTTTGCAGTTTTCTTCCCCGATCTCCATATTTCTCTCCCACCCAACTCTTTCCATTCATAACTCGCAGTCTAGCTTTCTCTGCTTATTTATCCATCTCTCTTCAAACATTTCTCACTCACTTTCCCCCTATGATTCTGTCTGTCTCCAACAGCTCTCTCCCACTGTTTAACATAGAACCAAATAAGATGATAACAGGAGGAGTCCATTTGGCCCTTCGAGCCTGTTCCGCTATTCATTACAATCATGGCTGATCAACAAACTCAATAGCCTAATGCTGCTTTCTCCCCATAACTTTTCATTCCACTCAGTCCAAATGCTATATCTAGTCGCCTTTTTAATACACTACACATTTTGACATCAAGTGCTTCCTGCAGTAATGAATTTACAACCTCACAACTGTTCGGGTGAAGAAATGGCTCCACTTCCCTGTATTAAAAGTTTTACCCTATTTCCTCAGACTTTAACCCCTGGTTCTGGACACTCGGGAAAATCTGTTCTCGTCCTGTTAGAATTTTATGAGTCTGTATGAAATCCCCCTTCATTCATCTGAACTCCAGCGAAAATAATCCGAAGCTAACCAATCTCTCCTCATACATCGTACGGGTGGGGCAGGGCATGGTTTGAAATGCGTATACTTTAATGCAAGGAGTATTCGCAATAAGGGGGAGGAACTTGCAGCTTGGACCAGTACCTGGAACTTCGATGTTGTGGCCATTTCAGAGACTTGGGTAGAGCAGGGGCAAGAATGGATGTTGCAGGTTCCGGGGTTCAAATGCTTTAGTCGGAGTAGAGAAGGAGGTAGAAGGGGGGGAGGAGTGGCATATTAGTCAAAGACTGTATCACAGTGACAGAAAGGAAGTTTGATAAGGACTTGTCTGTTGAGGTAGTATGGGCTGAGATTAGAAACAGGAGAGGAGAGGTCACCCTGTTGGGAGTCTTTTATAGACCTCCTAAAAGTTCTAGAGAAGTTGAGGAAAGGATTGCAAAGTCAATTCTGGTCAGGAGTGAAAGTAATAGGGTAATTGTTATGGGGGACTTTAACTTTACTAATATTGATTGGAATAGCTATAGCTCGAGCTCGTTAGAGGGGTCAGTTTTCGTACAAAGTGTGCAGGAAGGTTTTTTGACTCAGTATGTAGATAGGCCAGCTAGAGGTGAGGCTACATTGGATTTGGTGCTGGGCAATGAGCCAGAACAGGTGTTAGGCTTGGAAGTTGGTGAACATTTTGGTGATAGTGACCACAATTCGGTTACGTTCACCTTAGTGATGGATAGGGATAGGCATGAAGCTGGGGGGCAGTAGTTATAGCTGGGGGAAGGGTAATTATGAGGCCATCAGGAGAGAATTAGGGTGCATAGATTGGACTAGGAAACCACAGGGACTGGGAACATCTGGAATGTGGAGCTTATTCAAGGAGCAGCTGCTGCGAGTCCTTGATAAGTATGTCCCTGTCAGGCAAGGAGGAAATGGTCGAGTAAGGGAACCTTGGTGTACGAAAAAAGTTGACTCGCTGGTTAAAAGAAAAAAGGAGGCTTATGTCAGGATGAGGCTTGAAGGCTCAGTTAGTGCAATGGATAGCTATAGATTAGCCAGGAGGGAGCTAAAGAGTGGGTTGAGGAGAGCTAAGAGGGGACACGAGATGACTTTGGCTGATAGGATTAAGGAGAATCCTAAAGCTTTCTTTAGATATGTTAAGAATAGAAGATTGGTTAGGACAAGATTTGGGCCAGTCACAGACAGCAGTGGGAAGTTGTGCATGGAGCCTGAAGAGATTGGAGAGGCACTGAATAAATATTTCTCTTCGGTATTCACGCAGGGTGATGTAAATGTAGTTATGGAGAACACTGAGGTACAGGGTTGCAATCTGGAAAGTATTGAAGTAGATAGGGAGGATGTGCTAGATATTCTTGAGGGTTTGAAGTTAGATAAGTCCCCTGGGCCGGACGGGATTTACCCTAGGATTCTCTGGGAGGCAAGAGAGGCGATTGCAGAGCCTCTGGCTCTGATCTTCAGGTCGTCGTTGGTTACGGGTGTGGTTCCGGAGGACTGGAGGAGAGCGAATGTGGTCCCATTGTTCAAGAAGGGGAAGAGAGACCTTCCAGGGAATTATAGGCCAGTGAGTCTTACTTCTGTTGTGGGCAAAGTATTGGAGAGAATTATTAGGGATAGGATTTATAGTTATTTAGAGAGAAATGAATGGATTGGGGATAGTCAGCATGGTTTTGTGAAGGGTAGGTCGTGCCTTACTAACCTCATTGAGTTTTTTGAAAAAGTGACTAAGGAGGTGGATGGGGGTAAGGCGGTTGATGTGGTATATATGGACTTTAGTAAGGAGTTTGATAAGGTGGCCCATGGAAGACTTCTACAGAAAATGCAGATGTGTGGAATAGAGGGTGATTTAGCTAATTGGATTAGGAATTGGCTGGCAGATAGAAGACAGAGGGTGGTGGTTGATGGGAGATATTCATCGTGGAGTTCGTGACAAGTGGTGTGCCTCAGGGGTCTGTTTTGGGGCCCCTGCTGTTTGTAATTTTTATAAATGATCTGGATGAGGGTATTGAAGGATGGATTAGTAAATTTGCGGATGACACCAAAGTCGGAGGAGTGGTCGATAGTGAAGAGGGGTGTTATAGTTTGCAGAGAGACTTGGACAAGTTGCAGAGCTGGGCCGAGAGGTGGCAAATGGAGTTTAATGTGGAAAAGTGGGAGGTAATGCACTTTGGCAGGAATAATAAATGTGTAGAGTATAGGGCTAATGGTAGGATTCTTCATAGTGTTGATGAACAGAGGGATCTTGGTGTATTTGTGCATAGATCCCTGAAAGTAGGCAGTCAAGTCGATAAGGTTGTTAAGAAGGCATACGGAGTCTTAGCTTTTATTGGTAGGGGGATTGAATTTTGGAGCCGCAACGTCAGGTTGCAACTGTACAAAACTCTAGTGCGGCCGCACTTGGAGTATTGTGTGCAGTTCTGGTCCCCACAGTATAAGAAAGATGTGGAGTCATTGGAGAGGGTACAGAGGAGGTTTACCAGGATGTTGCCTGGTATGGAGGGCAGGTCTTATGAGGAGAGGCTGAGGGATTTGAGGTTGTTTTCCTTAGAAAGGAGGCGGCTAAGAGGGGACCTAATCGAAACATATAAGATGATTAAAGGTTTAGATAGGGTGGACAGTGATAGCCTTTTTCCTCGGATGGAGAAAGCTAGCACGAGGGGACACAGCTTTAAATTAAGGGGTGATAGTTATAGGACGGATGTCAGAGGTAGGTTCTTTACCAAAGGGTGGTTCGGGAGTGGAATGCCCTGCCTGCAGCAGTTGTGGATGCGCCAAGTTTGGTGGCGTTTAAGAGGTTAGTTGATAAGTATATGGAAGAGAAGGGAATGGTTTAGTTTGGAGGGTCATTGCTTTTTATATTGGTTGGTGCAACATCGAAGGCCAAAGGGCCTGTTCTGTGCTGTAATGTTCTATGTTCTATGTTCTATCAGTTCTGCCACACCTGGAATTAACCTAGTAAACATCGCTATACTTCCTCAAGAGCAAGAACATCCTTCCTCTGAAAACGAGACAAAAACTGCACGCAATGTTGCACTTGTGGCCTCACCAAGCCACATTGTGACACACATTCCTGCTTCTCTACTTCGAAGCTTCTTGCCATGAAGGCCCACATACAATTTGCCTTTTATACTGTTCGCTGCATCTGCAAGGTTACATTCAGCGACTGGTACACTTGGATACCCAGGATCCATTGCACATTCCTGTATTCCAATTTAGAGCCATTCAGGTAGTAATCTGCTTTCTTCTTTTTATTTCCAAAGTAAATAACCTCACATTTATCCAAATTATACCGCATGTGTCACTAATTTACCTACTCACCCAACCTATCTACATCCTCGTCAATCTTCTCCCTTCCAATCAATTTGGTATCAACTGCAAGCTTAGAGATGTTATATTTTATTCACTTGTTAAATCATTGATACGTGTTATGAATAGCTAGGGCCTCAGCACTGATCCCTCTCGCACCACATTACCTACTGCCTGCCAATTTTCAAAGAACTAATTAATTCCTACTCTTTGTTTCATCATTGTCAAAGAGTATTCTCACCGTCTCAATCCAACTCTCCCAATGCTATGTGATATAATCTTGCACGACAATTTCTTACAGGGGATTTTGGCAAAAGTTTTCTGAAAGTCCAAGTTTACCACTTGGAGTGGCTTCCCCTTGTCCCCTTGTGATATACTTAAAAATGTTTCTCCCCGTCTCTCTCTATTTGTCTCTAGCATTCTCTTTCTTGCACTATTTCCAATTCATGTTCATCTCCCCAGCATCTCTCTCTCTCTCTCTCTCTCTCTCTCTCTCTCTCTCTCTCTCACACACACACACACACACACACACAATGGCAACATACTCTGTCAACTCGTTTGGTAGACTGTTTTAAAATAAGCCTCTCTAAGCTTATTAATGTATTAATTTGTTTATTTATACATTGATTGATGTCTGTAAGTCAGTAATCCCAGGGGGCAGTTGATGATGCTTTTCTCCAGAAAGTGGCAACTGGGCAATAATCCCAACGGGAGACCCCAGATCCTGTGTCAATTCTCAGCCCCTCGCAGCAATGTGATTTGTGGTTATTGGCAAAGATGGTCAGAAATATTGCAACACTCCTTTGAAAACAGAATGCATGAGAGGCAGGGAAAGTTGCAGAGATATGGACAGCTAGAAGTACGTAGATGGAGGGTAGAAAGAGAGATGGTTTTGTGTTGATTGGAGGACTAGATAAGAATATCCATCTTAACAATTACAGATAGTGAGCAGAAGATGAGAAAGGAAGAATGTAGTTGAAACAGAGAGTGATGGAAGCCAATGGTCAAAACAGAGATGGTGAGAGAGGAAGAGGACTTGAGAAAGAGACACGATGTGAAAGTGTCCAGTGTATGGTCACTCCAATCACGCCTGTCAGATTGTCTAAACTTGTGTAGAGAATTCCTGGGAGGATGATTTTAAAAGGTGTCAGAAAGGAATCTCCTGTTCCATCCCGAACTAAAAGAGGGAGTTGAGTAGCTTCTGGATACTGAGCGTGGGGCAGGGGATCAGGGTAGGGGAGGACGAACATTTCATTCAGTTTTAGAAGATTCTGTTTGCCGATCTCTATCTTCTTCGATTTCAAATTTCTGCCCGATTTGAAGAAATGGAGAAAAGGGAACAGTAAGGAGACAAAAGAGAGAGAGAGAGATAGAACAATAGAATCATACAGCGTCAGGACACTTTGGCCAATTGTGTCTGCACCTGCACGCGATAAACAATTAAAATCACATCTAATCCTATTTGGTAGCACTTGGCCCATAGACTGAAGTGTCAAGTGTTCATCCAGATACTTATTAAAGTACGTGAAAAAAATCGTTACGACCAACATCCCACGCAGGGCATTCCAGACCGTCACTAACTGCTGGGTGAAAAAAAAAAGGTTTTTCCTTACAACCCTCCTTACCCTCACCTTAAACCTTGTACCTTGTACTGACCATTCAAAAAAAGGAGAACGACTCTACCTTCTCCATTCTGACCAATTGTCTCATTATATTGGGCTACACGATCAGATTGCACCTCAGTCATTTCTGTTCCAACAGAAACCAACCAAGCGTATCCAATCTCTTTTCATAACATTGATATTCCCTACCAGCAGCACCTTGGTGAATCTCCTCTGCATAAGAACATGAGAACAAAAGAACTAGAAGCAGTGGTAGGCCTTCTGGACCCTTGAGCCTGCTCCACCATTCAATAAGATCATGGCTGATCTTTTCATGGACTCAACTCCACTTACCCGCCCGCTCACCATAATCCTTAATTACTTTACTTTTCAAAAATGTATCTATCCTTGCCTTAAAAACATTCAATGAGGTAGCCTCAACTATTTCACTCGATAGGGAATTCTACAGAATCACAAACCTTTGTGTGAGAAGTTCCTCCTCAACTTAGTTCTGATGCTGCTTCAACTTGTTTTGAAGCTATGCTCCCTAGTTCTAATCTCACCTGTCAGTGGAAACAACTTTCCTGTTTCCATCTTATCTATTCCCTTCATATTCCTGTATGTTTCTATAAGAACACCCATCATTCTTCAGAATTCCAGTAAGTGTAGCCCCGGTTTACTCAGTCGCTCCTCTCAACTCCGCAATCAATCTAGTGGACCTCCTCTGCCCTCTCTCTAGAGCCAGTATATCCTTTGCCAGTACATCCACCTCGTGCAATCACATCCCCCCGAAAAGTAGCAACCAGAATTGCACACGACACTATATTGTAGCCTCACTCACGTTCCAACACGACTTCCCCGCTTTTGTAATCTATGTCACGAGTGATAACGGTAGGTGCTCCACAATTTTTCACTATCCTAATAAAATGTACTTCTGTTTTCAGAGATCCATGTCAAGGTTCCTTTGTCCCACTGAACTTCCTCCTATCCTACCACAACTTCTATATTTCCTTGTTAAATTACTCCTTCCAAATTCTATCATCTCACACTTTCCAGGATGAAACACCATCTGCCACTAGTCTGCATATTTGACCATTCCGTCTACATCTTTTTATAGCCCAATGCACAACGCACTGTCTTCGGCACCCTTCCATTTTTGGTGTCTTCAACAAAATTATTATTCATACCTCCGACAGAGTCATCAATGTGTTATTTGCATTAATTCCGAATAATAGGGGGCCATCACAGTTCTCTATTGTCCGCCATTGGATGCTGGCTTGCAGTTACTAGAACAACATTTTATCATCACCCTCAGCTTCGACAATTGAGTCAATGTTGAATCCATTTTATCAAATTACCCTGTATCACATGTGAATTAGCATTCTTTACATGTCTCCCACATAGGGCCTTGCCAATGCTTAGCTGAAATCTATATGAACCAGCTAGTTTCTTCTGGCATCTTGCTGAACATACATACTGAGCTCCAATGCAACGCTGACCACATTTGAATAAAAATAATCACAGATGCAATCACATCCTTCCAAAAAAATAGCGACCCGAAGTACACACGACCATATAGTTGTGGCATCAGTGATGTTCTATACACAAAACGTTACAGATTGTAAACACACGGATACTTAGATCAGATATTCCATTCTGCCAGAACAATCACAAACAGTACAATTCGACACCGACAAATAGACCCGGTAATAGTTATTCACTGATGTCAGATATTCCACTCCAGTTCGTGATCCGCATGCAAAATTTGAATTTATTCTTCTATAAAATTCAGAGCGATCATCTTCACTGAGATCCTATCTCTAAATGTGCAAAATAAAACTAAATACAGTAATTTCATTTATCAGTGAGCCTATGAGTTTTATTTCTTCATGTCAATAATTAAAATCATAGAGATAATTCGAGACATTTGATTTAAATGTATTTCATCATTCACCTGGCCTATGTATAGCAGTGAACAGAAGATCAGCATGGGCCATTTTCATTCGGAATTTAAAACCTGGAAAGCATTCATATACAGATTGACACGACTTGACTAGTTATAGTTACTTACCAGGAACGCCAATAATGGCAATGATTGGGTAGATTATTTTCGTAGCTTTCTGAACTGGATAGAGCATTCTCAGTGTGCAGTAATGAGTCTCTTCGTGCTATTCGCAGTCCCTTTGCCTTAAACTGTGAGGTTTTCCATTCCGAAAGCCTTTAATTTATACACTGTAGAATCCCCTCAGGGGCATTGAGGTGGAGCAATGGTTTGAAGTTTTTTTAAAATACATGAACAAACAGATTACAACATTTAGTTCAGTGATGGAAAATATTTATTCGTTAATTGACTGACCTCGTTCAAAACACTGGATTCTATTGATCACAATTTTCAATGATAAGTGGAAAGACGCCATCAGACCCATCTCTAGATCTCAGTTTGTTACAGTTTGTTACATTCAGTAACTAAGTTGCAACTGTTACCAAGTCTCTCTCTGTGTAATGTTCAACTGTGGATATTCAGATTAATGGTTTAAATGAGTTATGGATGACCCTAAATTCCAAAATTCTACTAATCAATAATCTGGAAGTACTACCGTGCACAGAGAATTATATTACCCCGAAATCTAATGCAGCTGCTCAAACTGAGAAAATATTGAGAAACAACGGGGCATCACAAAAAATTGAGACACTGCAACAGATACAGACACATCATCTCTTAGTAAAAAAGAAGACAGATTTAACTGTGGCAAGAATGCACAGACACCAGCTGACTCTTGCCCCAAATCTCATCCACAACATATACAGGAAGAGAACTGGGTGAGGACTATAAACGGATAGGACTGAGAGAAGGAGACTCTGAGAGATGGAAGCGAAAAAGAGAAGATAGAGAGAAATATATAGGGAGAAGAAGTGTGGGAAAGATTCTGGGGCGAACAGATATTCTAAGAGGAATGGTGTTTATATAAGTATCTTAAACTTGAGGGAATTCAGCTCCACCTTAAATAGAACATGCAACACAGTAGAGACCCTTCTGCCCTCGATCCAAACTCACGATCAAGCTGTCCCATTCCTATCATTCTGTTGTGCTCCATATGCCTGTTCAATAACCGCTTGAAAGTTCCTAAAGTGTCCGATTCCACTATGACAGCAGACAGTGCATTCCACAGCCCAACCACACTTTGAGTAAAGAATCTACATTGGGCATCCCTCCTATATCTCCTACCAGCTACTTTATAGTGATGTCCCCTAATAATAACTACATCGACCCGAAGAAATAGTCCCTGCATGTCCACTCCATCTATTCCCGTCATCATCTTATAAACCTCATCATCTTACGTGGCCTCTCATTCTTCTCTGCTCTAAAGAGAAAAATCCCAGCTCTCTCAACCTTTCCTCATAGGGCCTGCCCTCCAAACCAGGCAGCATCCTGATAAATCTCCTCTGCACTCTCTCCAATGCTTCCACATCCTTGTAATACTGAGGTGACCAGAACTGCACGCAATATTCCAAATGTGGCTTCATCAAGGTCCTGTATAGCTGCAGCATAACCCCACTGCTCTTAAACTCAAACTCTCTGTTAATAAACACTAACACACTATAAGCCTTCTTCACTGCTCTATCCACTTGAGTGGCAACCTTCAGATATCTGTGTATATGAAGCCCAAGATTTCTCGATTCCTACAGATCCCTCAGGATCTTGCCGTTGATCCTGTAAATCCGCATTCAAGTGTGGCCTACCAAAATGAATTGGTGCAATGCTCACGTTAAATAATTGAGCTGCTGTATTGTGTCCTTTTCTGGAATGCACAAACAGACATGATGTGAAGAAGTTGGTGTGAGAAATGGAGGAGAAGTTCTTACAGGAAATGGCAACTGGGATGAGGGAAAGGGAGAGAGTGATGAGTGAAGAGGGAGTAAGATGTCGACGAATACAGATGAGGTGAATAAGAGACACAATTTAAATCAGAGAGGACCGTATAAGGGTTGACAGGGTGAGAGATACAGGGATGCGTGGAGAGAAAATTAAAAAAAAAACTGATGGAGTGAGTGAAAGGGAGAGAGGAGGCAAGGGGCAGAGAGACGAGGTGAATGAAACAGACACCAGATAATGGAGGGAAAGCTGGAGCAGACGCCGGGTAGAGAGAGAGAAAAAAAAGAGAGGAGAGTGGGGCCAATGGAGGGAGAACGATATAAGGAGGGGGTGAAACAGGACTATGGAGAGAGAGAAATGCAACAAAAGAGGAGGGACAGGACGATAGAAGTAGAGATGGCATGAAGGAATAGGCACATGGCGATGGACGGAGAGATTGAGTGAAAGAGGAGGCCTGGGAAAAGGATTTGGTGGATGATGGATCTGGGAAAAGGTGTGTAAATAGTTTGAGACATGTTGAGATCAAAAACGAGAAGATATTGCGGTTCGTGAGAAACAGTAAGACAGACAAGTTCCGAGAACCTGATTGGATAGCCCAAAAAATACTGAGAGAGGCCAGGGAAGAAAATGCTGGGGCCTTGAGATAAATGTTTGATTTCTCACTAATTGAAGTAGAGGTCCCAGATGATTGGAGAATAGCCAAAAGGATTCCTTTGTTTAAGATAGATATCCAGAATAAACCAGCTAATTACAGGCCAGTGATCCTTACATCAGTGAGAGGGGAATTATCAGAGAGAATTCTTGTGACAGGATTCCGTCCACTCGGAAATAAATGGACTTATTAACGACAGGCAGCATGGATTTGTGAAGGGGAGACCACACCTCACTAACTTGATCGAGTTTATCGAGGAAGAGGCAAAGATGATTAATGGGGATAGGGCAGTGGATGCTGTCTGCATTGACTTCGGTAAGACTTTTGATAAGGTCCATCATGGCAGGTTGCTGCAGAAGGTGAATTCACATGGGATCAGAGGTGAGCTTGCAAGGTGGATATTGACCTGGTTCAATCCTAGAACACATAGGGTAGCAGTTGAAGGATGTGCCTCTAAAAGGCCGTGACAAGTAGCTTTCCTCAGGGATCAGTGATTTTCATGATATATATATATAAATGATTTGGGGGGAAAACTGGTTTGTTTAGTAAGTTTGCGGATGACACAAAAGTTTGGTAGATTTATGGATACTGATGAGGACCATCAGTGGATACAGCAGGATATAGATCAATTGGAGGCTTGTGTGGAGAGATGGCAGATGGATTTTAATCCGGACACATGTGGGGTGATGTAATTTGAAAGGTCGAACAAAAACTGGAAATACACCATTCTCGTCATAATTTGAAAATTTGTAATCAGTGATGTGTTTACGTGAAATATGATTGAAGGAGAAATTATTAAGCAGTTAACAAGGTTTTTGATATGACACGTCGACACTACAAACAGAGAATTAAATGGATCTTGAAACCATGATAATTAGGAAATGAAACAAATGCTTTACACATATGTGGATATAATAAGATAATTAAATGAACATTTATGGTTAAAAACATATATGCTCATATTTTAAATGTATTTTATGCATTGACTGAATTGTTGCTCAATTCAGCCAAAAGCAAGTCACTGCAAGATGTGATGGTAAAGTCGAAGAATTGTGAGCCTATGGTCTGGGAAGTTTAGTAGTTATTAGAATTAATACCTGAAAGTTTCAGGCGAGGGATACATTTTTCAAATTTATGAATGGGGACATTCAGTGTTTAGATATAGAAAAGATACTTACCGGGACTCAGGGTAATGTGCCTATCCAGTTTTAGCAATGAACCAGCGGGAATTTTCATTTTGACCTCTCTATCAACGTCCTTAGCTACACGGCAACAGGGAAGTGAGTTCAGCCAAGATGGAATCAGCATCCAAATTAAATGGGCGAATGCGATATCATTATGTATTCAACTAAAATGCGATCGAAACTTATCACGAATTATTATTGCTGTATGTTTATTGAATGTAATTGATTTTAATCTAATATGAAGTGGGAATGATCGTAAGAAAATCTGTAATTGATCTGTTATTGATTGCACATGTTAGATTCATTGGAAAGTTTCTACTGCTCTGTTCCAGGGCTACTTCATCTTTTGGTGATCTCCGAACAGCTGTGAGTTTTGTTTTTGTTTTCAACAAGTGTTGCATCCTTACATATCTGTCTCGTGAATTTTATATTCGCTGCAGTTAAAGACAGTATTGGTCATCACAAATTATTCCACAACACTTAGTTAAAATTTGGAAAATTGGAATCAACGATATGCAAATGTGAAATACACCTCAGTCTCTTGGTGTTACCTCATATTCAGCATCTCTGCTCTACATGTGTCTCGTTTGTAGTTTATCTGCCTTGGAAGTATTTAATCGGAAGATATATGGAGAGATTCACTCTGTCAACCCACACTGCAGCCACACTGGCAGTGTTTTTAAGGGAGAGTGTAAAGTGAACTATCTTCTGTCTACAATGTCCTGCATCGGCCTCTAATGAAGCAGAACCTTTGTTGTTTAGAATTACCTGAAACTCCGTCAAGGACAGACTAGTTTATGAATGAAATCACTGAGGTGTCCTCATTCTTCATTCATTCTGTCTGTGGATTTTATCATAAAAAGGTAGAGATTAAGTTGTATTTACGCAGATTGGTCACTGAGGGACGCAGTGATTCTTTCACGAAAGGGCCCACAAATCCCACACATGACTGGGGGACATGCCAGTCTGGGAAAGAGGGGAAACCCTATTATAGGGAAAATTGAATAGAGTGGATAGGTTTTGGAGATCGGAATTAAACCAAGCCAGAGATAATTAAATTTCTATTCAAAATTTATTTAAAAATTCAGAGAACATTTTACAGTGAAATTATTTTTTAAGTTAGAAAAGCGATCATAGCAATCGAGCTTCACATTGAGAACAGAGAATCCGTCAATATTTATACATCTGTTATGTACACCAGAAAGTGAAAACAGGACCTTAGTAGAAAGAGGAATGAACAAATGTGAATAATGAATGAGAAAACAATTCGTTTCCATACATGAAATTTAAACTACAGAGAAACTATTAATCACAATTATATTTTAACAAAAAAAGGTTTCGTGTTTTCCACACCGGAAACTGAAATAACGTCTATGATTGCCTCAGTTACAGATTCAGCATGATAAACTGAGAGAATAGAATAACCGAGAGCAGATGTTGCATTTAAGTCAGAGAGAGTTCTTGATAATCAGCCCAGAGTCAAAAAATTCAACACATCACTTGATCTGTAAAAGAAAGATACAATAATGAAACAGATGTTTCTGATGCCGGAGATTAATGTTAGAGATTTTAATCAGTGAAATATGGAGAGATTTTTCAAATCCATTCTGCCAGTTTGAAATGTGAGTGAATTGAATCATCTCACCTTCACCAGAGTGACTGCAGTGCTGTAGAAAATGCTCAGGAAGAACAGGATGATGAATGTGGAGGCTGTTGTCCAGATGTTCCTGTTATCATCCTCATTGCCTTCAATCCAAATGCGATCGGTGGTGTCTAGGGGATGGAGACCAGGAAATGAAATTAGATTACTTTATTTATCCAGATAATCTTATTGTTATTTTTTCTTTCCCCGTCCTTCTTCATAAGCTGTTAATTTATTCTCTTGTATAATTTCAATATATATCTAATGTTAAATTCAGAACACTCAGTAACTGATCGCCGTAATTATTTTCAACTTGATCTTTATGCACATTCATTGGACGGTCCATGTCAGAAAGCACTGAAGATGCTTTCTTGAGTGTTAGTTCATTTTTGATCAATTTGGCACTATCCCTCATTGAAGAATGTTATGACTGATATCGAAGAACATTCACTGATCAATGATTGTTTTCACAGATGGTGAATGCTGCTGTTTAAGAGCTGGGATGTAATTTCTGATCTTTTCTTATTTGTGGTGGTAATAGTTCGAAGATCACTAGCTTATTTTAGTTTTTCCACATATTTTTGTTGCAATGTACGTTGGGCAAGTTATCGGTAGATATTTCCATTAAAATTCATGTTTGCATTTTATTTTCATCGTTTATCTACTATTTGTATTTAAGATTTTCCATTTGTGTGTGCGCATGATCATCTCGTGTTCTGCATTAATCTTTGGCTCTGAGTACAAGAGCATTAATGTACGCGTTCATTTGCCTGTGTTTGTTGATTTGTCCAGCTGTGTGTCTGCATCGATGTGTATATTTTATTCTTCTGTTAGTGTGTATGTAATGGCTCTATTATTGTGTTACGTTTATGTATATGTATTAATGCTACTCTTAACGGGTGCACATATATTTATGCCCATTGCTATGCGTTAATTTCTGTCCTTCCAGTAACGTTGGTTTCTCTTTCTGTCTGCGTCTGTCTCACCATGTATCTTTGTGTGTACCTGTTAACATGTATTTTTATAACGTGTTGATAGTTCTTTACAATCTCTTGATGTTATTGTTTCGATATGTCGTAATATGTGCTATGCTGTTATGTGCGGTATGAGCATGAGAATGTTTGTGTGCAATTGCTTTGCTGTCAGTTCATCTATATGCAGTCTGCTTATTTGTTTATTTGCATTTCCATATATGTTTGTTAATGTGTGTAACATTGTATGCCTCTATATCCATATTCCTATCAGCGTGAATGTATGCTACTTATTTTGAGTGTATGTGTGTGTTTGCGAATTTAGGTGGGTCTGCATGCATGTGTATCTGTCAGTGTCGTGTCTATGCCATGTATGTGTTTGTGCTTGGGTCTGTGTACCGACTCACATAAGTGTATGTGCATGTGTGATTTATGTGTATATGTGTTTGCGTGTTTGTACATATTTGATTGTGCGTGAATATTCGATTAGTGCCTGTTTCTACAAGCGCGAGTCTATATATTCCTGGGTGTGTGTGTGTGTGGAAAGAGAGAGAGAGAGAGAGAATATGTGTGTCTGCGTGCCGATGTTTATTTTTGTGTGGGTGTATTTGTGTCTATTTGTGTTATTGTGTGTTCTTATTCATGTATGTGTTGTCCATGAGAGCATTTGTGTGCGCATTCATATTTCTCTGCATTTGTGTTCGTTTTTGCAAGTATTGCATACATTTGTATTGTGTGAAATTGTATCGTTGTGTATGTACGCATCTGTGTGGTTTTGTGCATGTGTACGTGTTGTGCATTTGTATGTTTATGTGCATGTACTTGAATGCACCTTTTCGTATTTCTGTACGCAGTTTTGTGTGTGCTTATTTAAATGTGTCTTTCTGTATTTGTGTTCCTATTTGTGAGTATGTGTACTTGTGCATGGATTTATGCATTTGTGTCGATGTGTGTGTGTATACGCGTGGGTGTTTGTGTATACGTATGTGTGTGTATGTATGTGTGTGTGTGAGTGTGAATGTGTGTATGTGTGTGTGAGTGTGTGAATGTGTGTATGTGTGTCTGTGTGTGTGTGTGTATGTGTGTCTATGTGTGTATGCTTATGTGCATTTATAATGGTGGCAGTTTTGTGCAGTATTGTCAGCGTGTGGATTTTCTAACAGTTGCTTCAATTTTCACCGGCAATCATTAACTTAATATCATCCAGTCAATACGAATAATAGAACATAGAACATAGAACATTACAGCGCAAAACAGGCCCTTCGGCCTTCGATGTTGCGCCGACCAATTCTAAAAAAAAAAGCAATGACCCTCCAAACTAAACCATTCCCTCCTCTTCCATAAACTTATCAACTAACCTCTTAAACGCCACCAAACTTGGCGCATATACAACTGCCGGTGGCAGGGCATTCCACTCCCGAACCAACCTCTGGGTAAAGAACCTACCTCTGATATCTGTCCTATAACTATCACCCTTTAATTTAAAGCTATGTCCCCTCGTGCTAGCTTTCTCCATCCTAGGAAAAAGACTATCACTGTCCACCCTATCTAAACCCCTTATATGTTTAAACATCTTATATGTCTAAACATCTTATGTGTTTCAATACGGTTATGGAGCACATTTTCAATGTGTTGGTGTATAAATTTATTTTGTGTTAGTAACAAGATGATATCAGGAGATAGAATAAAATAATTCATTGATGCATCTCAGAAATCTTATTGACAGAACACTGAAAACCGTGGAGGATTCTATTTAAATTTATTTAAATAGATTTACTATTTAAATTTGTATTATGGGAAATCAATCCCAGCACATGGAAAAAAAAAGTTGGAACATGTTTCAATTGAGTTGCATAAGTATATATGTATTACAATGATGAAGATAATGATATTTAAATATCTGCAGTGAGTAAACTAAAAGCTTATTTGTATTGCTGGATCTTTATAATAGAGAGCCGTTCCCTTCCAAACACGCTACTTGGGGAGAGGGAAGAAAGTGAGCTCAGTGTTTACCTGTCTCTATCCGGTAATGCAATGTCTCTGATGGTTCTAACCACTGAGGAGATGGAGGTGCAGTGGATTAACTAATGGCAATCCTCCTCTTTTCATTGAAGAAATTGTGGTACATGGGGGTTAGCTAGTGCTCCTCTCCTCTCTTTGTTGGGTGAGTGGGAATCCAGTATGTTAACAATTTCACTCTCCCTTTTTCTGATGGGAGAATTGTTCGTCCATGTTGCTGTGTGACAATCACTTCAGTTCCCATTAGGTGTGGTGTAGCAGCAGAAAACTGTCATCAATGGATAATGGAAGCAGGGACTCAAGAAATATACATGTTGTGTTTGTCACGAATGTTGAAATTGTCGGATTTTTCAATAGCGGGAGTAAATTCAGCGAAGTTACTTTGCCGAATCCTGCATGAATGTGCTCTGATGCAGGGTATATCTGTGCTAGGTGCAATAGTTCAACAAGATTTGGGCCCGAAACCCTAAAATATCTGACCCAAAACAAAGATATATAATGGAAATAAAACTGAAAGAAAAACAATTAAACAAATGGGTATTTCATTTATCGTTAACGGGGAAATGATTTTATTTTTTATTGAAGTTTTTGATGTAAGTGAGTGATTCTCATTGACATGAATTAACGGTGTCCATGAATGCAAGCGAAATGTTCACAAAACTGGGTTTACCGCTGGATTTGTCAACTGTTCTGTTGATGATTTTCCAGGGGATGGCTTCATGTCCCACCACACAGGAGTAAGAAGCGCCGCTGGACCATTCCTCTGCTGCAATGGATAACAGGCTGTACATGAAGAAGGAGTTATTGCCGTTCTCCGCCATCACCTCGGTGTTCCTGTAGTTCCCGGGATTCACCGGCTTGTCGTTGACAGTCCACTTGACGAAGATCTCTCGCGGGGAGAAACCTCTCACTAAGCAGCTGAGGGAGACGAATCTCTGAGCGGAGACTTCTTCTGCCGAGGGCAGGAGGACAGAGACGAACGGTTCACGTGGATTTGGATCTGCAGAAAATGTACAATAAATGTCAATAAACTGGAGAATTTATGAGACGATGAAACTGCTGGCTGGATATCAGAAAAAAATGTGCTTCACTTTCGATTTTACTTTTCCATCTTTGACGTTCAGCTTGGAGGAGAGGTGAACACAATCGTTTCCTCAAATTACTCAGGGGGTTGGAGTGGAAAGTTTCAGAAAGCTTACACACAAAATAAGTGTTCGACCCAAAAGATCTGTTCTTTTTATCTTTTAGTTTTCTGGTTTTTATGCTCCACATCAGGCTCCTGCCTCCTTGTTCAATCTCAAACCAGTAACATCACCTTCAGTTCACTTGTCATTCATTAACTCATCAAATTTTCCCGTTAAAATATCTAAAGATCCAGAGTCCTTTAGTTCGTAGAATTACCATTCAGAGGAGACCATTAATGCACTGAATACTAAACATTAACAAGTGCACTTAAACTGGAGAGAGACACTGTGACACATTTATTGTTTCAATCTCGCAGCTCACCTGTTTCCTTGTGGATGGATTTTCTTAAAGGAGTCGGCAGATCCTGATGGCTCACCACGCACTCAAACACAGCCCCACTCAGCCAGGCTTGTGTCGAGATGTTTAATTTGCTGATCATGCTGTCAGGATCCGTTCCTGGCTTTTCGGCAATCTCTGATTTCAGATACTTCCTATCTCTGATCCAGGACATGTTAACTCCATAAGGAGCATTGGAAATGATGCAGGTTAAAGTCACGGTCGCCTCCAGTAAGACCTGCTCTATTGGTGGTGGCTGTATCGTCACTGTGGAATCATGGCACTGGGGAGGATCTGTGAATGACAAATGAAAATCAACCCAAGTTCCCTCTTCCGAAGCATGTCTGTATCTGGCCTGGAATGCATATGACTCCAGATCCACAGAAACGTCTGTGCCCTCAGGGATAAGAAACAAATGCACATTCCATGAAGGAATAGCAAAAACTACTGTTGTAATGTAATTTTGAATGGAGCACTGTCCTAATGCAGCAAACCATATGGCAGTAAATTAGAAGTTCTTCTGTGCTTTGTACTAATTTCAATAGATCATAATTTCAATTAAGATCGGAATGATACATTTTATTTTACACTTCACATCAGTATTCATAGGGAAGAGTGACACATAGAACATGCTACAGCACAAACAGGCCCTTCGGCCCACAAGTTGTGCCGACCATATCTCAACCAACTAGGCTATAGAACATAGAAAACTACAGCACAAACAGGCGATTGCTAGTGTCTCGGAGGGATGTGTAGACCTGTTAGAACAAATCACAATTATAAGAGAGAAAGTGTTAGATGTTTTAGGAATCGTTAACATAGACAAATCTACAGGGCAAGACAGCATTTGTCTTAGATTACTGAGGGAGACAAGAGATGAAATTGCTGGGCTTCTAACAGAAATATTTGATTCTTCATTGAACACAGGTGGGATCCCAGGGGATTGGAAGATAGCAAATGTGGTCCCATTATTTAAGAAGGATAGCAAGGATAATTCAGGTAATTATACGCTGGTGAGTTTGATGTCTACGATAGAGAAATTTTGGAGGAGATTCTTAGGGATAGGATCTATACGTATTTAGAACTGAATAATGTCATTAGTGATACACAACATGATGTTGTACGAGGGAGGCCATGCCTCACAAATTTGTAGAGTTTTTTGAGGAGATGACAAAAAAGATTGAAGAGGGAAGGGCCATGTATATCGACTACATGATTTGAAGCAAATAATTGGATAAGGTTCCTCATTCCTGGTGCAAAAGATTGAATCTCACGGGATCAAAGCTGAACGAACAAGATGGATACAGAACTGGTTTGGCCATAAACCCAGAGGGTAGCAGTGGAGGTATCATTTTCTGGTTGAAGTTTGGTGATTAGCGTTGTTGTACAGGGCTCTGTACTGAGGCTTCTGCTGTTTGTGATACGATTTAGAAGAAGATGTAGCTGTTCTGATTTGTAAGTTTGGATGACACAAAGATTGCTGGAGTTGTGGATAGTGATAAACATTGTCAGAGATAGACATATCTTTGAAATGTTCATCACTATCCGCATCATATGCAGAATATAGATATGCTGGAAAATTGGGCGGAGAAGTGGCAGATGGAATTTAATCCAGAAGAATGAGAAGTAGTGTACTTTTGCAGATTTAATGAAGGGGAGCTATACAATAAATGGCAGAACCATCAGGAGTAAAGGGACGCAGAGGGATCTGAGTGTGCAAACTCGCAGATCCTTAAAGGTGGCAACACAGCTGGAAAAGGCAGTGAAGAAGGCATATGGCATGCTTGTCTTATTGGATGGGACATAAAGTATAAAAGTAAGCATACAATGTTGCAATATATAGAACATTTGGAATACTGCGTCCCGTTCTGGTCGGCACATGAACAGAAAGTCGTGGAAGCTTCGGAGAGAGTTCAGAAAAGGTTATCCAGGATGTTGCCTGGTATGTAGGGCCTTTGTTATGAGGTGAGATTCAGTAAGTTAGGTTGTTCTCCCTGGAAAAAGGGATGTTGAAGGGTGACATAGTAGAAGTTTATAAAATTATGAAGAACATAGATAGGGTGAACAGTTGAAAGCTTTTTCCCCAGATGGAAATGACAGACACAAGGGGTCACAAGTTCAAGGTAAGGGGGGGGCGTGGTTCGATACAAATATACATATTTTACACAGAGGGTGAAGGGGCCTGGAATGCATTACCATGAAAAGTGGTTGAGGCAGACACGCTAGGATTATTTAAGACTTATCCAAGACTTAGGGATAGCCACATGAACAGACTAGAGATCGAGGGATACAAACAGATAGTCTAGTTAGGAACACATGATGTGTGCAGGCTCGGAGGGCTGAAGGGCCTGCTCCTGTGCTGTATTGTTATTTGTTCTTTGCTTTTTTTCTAGGATTGAGTCTCTTACCCTGAGACCCGCTGATGTTCTGACTCTGAGTGAGTTCTTGATGAGTGACCTGGCAGGTATAGACCGCTTTGCTGAACCATTCCCGAGCGGAGACTGTCAGCCGACTGCTGGCCGAGAAGTTTCCGTTCACTTGACAGGCGGGAGTGGTGACAATTCCTGAATCCATGGGTTGTCCATTCTTCAGCCACTTCACCGTCATTGAATTTGGCTGGAAATCAATGATTGAACAGACGATAGTTGCGAATTTCCTGCTTGTGACTTCTTCACTGGAACTCGCGGTGAGGATAACGGTTGGGGGGATGTCACCTTCAACAAACACATGTTCAGACATTACTTGAAGATTTAGTTGACAATAATTAAAATTAGTTACTTTAATTTTCGCACCAGAGCTGCAGATTTGAGAATTGTATACATGGTTTGGTTGAATTGGCAGGGAAATGACGAATGGAATTCACCATCAAAAGTGCCATGCAATGCATTTGGGGAGGGCAAATAAAGCAAGAGAATAGTCAACATAATGGGAGGTTGTGAGGGATTGAGGAAATAAAAACCTTGGAGTGCGTGCCCACAGGTCCTTGTAGATGGTAAAGTAGCTGGACAAGTTGATCAAGAAAATATTTAGGATTAATTCCTCTAATATGTGAGGTATTGAATACAAAATCAATGATGCAATGATTGAGCGTATAAAACGCTAGTTCGGCCACGTTTGGAGTGTGTTGCGCTGTTCTGACCATCATGTTGCAGGAATGACGTAATGACTCTAAAGAGAGATGAGGTTTACAGGAATGTTGGATGGGCCTGAAAATTGCAGCCATGAGGCCAGTTTGGATAGGCAGGGTTTGTTAGAAAAAGAGGCGGCTGAGGCGTGATGTAATTGTGGTTCACAAATTTATAAGGAACGTAGGCAGAAATAATTCATTCCCCAAATGCAAGGCTCAATTTCCAGAGAACACGGTCATTTCAAAGATATCTGGATTTGCGTCTCAAGTACTTTAACATGTAAGACTACGAAGCAAGGGCGGCTGGAAAGTGGGCTTAAAATGCATGGCTAATTTATTTGTTCTCACTTGTGGCCAAAACAGATATGATTGGCTAAATAGCCTCTTTCTGCACTGTAACATTTCGATGCTTCTCTGGTTCTGAGCAATTTTTCAGTCAGTAGACATTTACCTGTATTTTGCACTTTTTTTTAGGAGTGTTACAAATCAGTTACATCGCAGCGTGTCTCTCTACGCAGGTTTCACAACACTTACATGGTATTTTAACGCTCTTGACTGAGCCACGGTGTCGAACCTCGCAATCAATATTGGGGCATTCTCCCACTAAGTCGCTAATGGTTAACTGGCTGCTTAGGGTGTAGGTTCCCATCGTGTTTCTCACTGACGGGTAAGTCTTAAACCCAGTAGTAATCGATTGCCCATTGTTCTTCCAGGTCAGTTTGGAGACATCCGAAGAGTAATCCATCGCCAAACATCCGTAGGTGACGGAGCCGTCGGAGTTCTGCTGCTGACAGGAGGACACCAGGCTGTAGAGAGTGGGTGGAGACGGTGTTGCTGGGAAAGAATAGCAGACTGAACATGTTAGACTCTTATTTTGCGTTTATTAAGTCAAACATTTTGTTACAAATATGTTTCCATATTAAATATAGCTCTAGGTGTTAAGGGGATCAAGGGATGTAGGTAGTAGTTGTGATCAGAATATTGATAAGTCATGATCAAAATGAATAGCGAAGCGGTCTCAAAGGGATGAATGGCCTACTCCTACTTCTATTTTTGATATTTCTATCTCAAACATTGAATAGAATTATGAACTGATCCTAATAGTTCCTGATTCATTCTATATACACCTTTGAGACTCCGTTCGTTCTATCATTTGGGAATTACCATCTCTGTGGAATCTCATATCCCTGTCTCTCCCTCTATCAGATTAGGAAAAAACAACATTCTGATAGCCTCAAAATAACATACCATTCGTTGGATTAAGAGAGAAGAGCAAAGTTTTTCTCCATTATTGCAGCAACTATTTATTTCTCAAACACCAGCACTTTGTAATGAAGAAATTTTCTCTTCATTCATACCATCCACTCACCTGATGAAGGAGCTCCAAAAGCTTGCAATTCCAAATAAACCTGCTGGACTTTAACCTGATGTTGTGAGAATCCTTACTGTGCCCACATCAACATAACAATGACATCTCCACATTGTAGTTTTGGAAATTGCCTGTGTTCAAGCTGACAGATGCCCATTCTTCTCTCCAACTCACTACCTCTCACTCTACAAAATGAAGATTAGTGACTTTGCTTCAAAAATACCTTCGGAATGAATACTTACTGAATGATCAGGAAACTCTAAATGTGATTACAAATTCAAATAAAATGCAACATTGACTAAATGAAGGATCATACATTAATAGCAAGAGTTGGCCATTCGGGCCCTGAAGTCTCCTCCATCATTCACTGAGATTACAGATCATCACTGTGGTGCTAGCTCTAATCTGAACCTCTTCGTTTAGCCCATCGATCATTCACTCTCTGCCCATTTTCCCTGGCTTCTTGCCCTTTCCCCGGGTTCTCTGTCTTTCACGTGGCTCTTTTTTCAATGAATGAGAGAGAGAATGTGAGTGCGTGAGGATGAGTGATTGAACGAGCAAGAATGGATGAGTGATGGTGTTTGAGTAACAGACAGTGGGTAAGTGAGGATAGGGAGTGAAATTCCATGATGAGGATGACTGATTGAGAGTGAGTAAGTGTGGGTGAGGTAAGAGAGCATGAGTAAACAAGCGTGTGTGAGAGAGGCTGGGTCAGTGATGATGGCTTAATATGAGTGAGGGTGGGCGAGTGAGTGTGAGCGAGAATGAAAGATTGAGTGTGAGTAAATGAGGATGTATGATGGTTAGTGAAGATGGATGAGCGAGAGCCAGTGAGACTGGATGAGTGAGGGTGGGTAAGTGGGGTGAGTGAGTGAGGGTGAGTGAATGGGGTGAGGGTGAGTGATTAGTGGGGTTGAGTGAATGAAGAGAGTGTGAATGTTGGCGAGTGACTGAGGCTTTGAGTGGGAGATGTTTAGTGAATGAGGTTAAATGACTGATAATGCGTGTGGGTAGCTGAGAGATAGTGAGTTTCTGAGGGTGAGTGAGTGAGGGTGTGAGGGTGAGTGACTGAGGGTGAATGGAGATCAGTGAGTTTCTGAGGGTGAGTGCGTGAGGGTGAGGGTGAATGTGAGTGTGTGAGGGTGGATGAGTGAGCAAGGTTGACTGACTGAGTAAGCGTGAATGACGATGATCAAGAGAGAGTGAGTGACTGGGGATAAGTGAGGGTGAGTGAGGGGGATGAGTGAAGGTGAGGGAGTGGGGATGACTGAGTGGGGATGAGTGACTGTGGATGAGTGAGTGAGGGTGAGTGCATGAAGATGAGTGAGTGAAGGTGAGTGAGTGAAGGTGAGTGAGTGAGAATGTGTCGGCAAGGGAAGGAAGGTAAGTGAGGGTGAGTGAGTGAAGATCTTTGAATGAGAATGAGGTGATTGAGTAAGTGTGGGTGAGGGTGAGAGAGTCAGTGAGCCTCCTCCTCCTCTCCATCGATCTTTTCCCGATTCTCTACATTGATCAGCTTTCAGTAACAGGGCTGTGTAAAGTCAGGAATCAGTGTAGATCACCGGGCAGCTGCTTTAATGTCGGTGCATTTCTTTAAGAAACACGGATCAGTGAACAAATAGACAGACTGAGGGAGCTGGAAGGGAAGCTTACAGCAAAACTAGGGTCACACAGGAATCAAACACCAAGTTTACATCAGTACTGGGGAGCCAGGCGGACTTAGTCTCAGACAAGTTCCTTCTTATTGATTGTGTCTTTGTGTCCGGTGCAACATATGGAAATTCCTACTTCTGACATCATGTTGGATGAAATGTCTCATTGATGAAGCGGTAGAAGATTGTTCATCCCAGAACAATCCCCTGCCGAATTCCTGCAGTTGATACCTCAACTTAGATGTTTGACCTCCAACAACCAATACCATCTTGCTTTGTGCTAAATATGACTCCAAACAGAGAAGAATTTCCCACTGTAACTTATTCAATTGAGTTTTACTCGAGCTCCTCGATCCCACCCTCAGTCAAATGTTATGGGGGGGGGAGGGAGTGGTGCAGTGACAGTGATTAGCGCTGCTGCATCACAGTTCAATTCCCTATATGGGTCATTGTGCGAGGAGTTAGCAAGTTCACCCCGTGTCTGCTTCGGTTTCCTTCGGGTACTCCTGTTTCCTTTCACAGGCCAAAGATGTGCGCGGTTCGGTGGATTGGTTGTGCTAAATTACCCCATTAGTTTCACAGAACTAGTTAGATTAAACACATGCGGTTTTGGGAATAGGACTTTGGTGGGACTGCTGTTGGCGCAGACTCGATGTGTTGAATGGCCCCTTCTGCACTGTAGGATGCTATGATTCTATTCTATGAAGCCAAAGACAGTCACTCCGACATATGTGAGGTGGAAAGTGTGTGAGAGTGTGTTTGTGTGTATGTGCGTGTGCGCGCGTGTGTGAGTGAGTGAGTGAGTGAGTGAGAGGAGAGAAAGAGAGGTACGCTTGTGCAAGAAGAGTTCTGAGAGAGTGTGCGTGAATAAATGTGAGACAACAGTGTTCGTGACAGAGTGTGCGAAAGCGTGAGGCTGTGTTAATGTCTGTGCGTTTGCTGTAAGAAAGAATGTGTGTGGGAGTGTGCGTGTGAATGCTTTTGTGTATGAGGGTATGACAGAGTGATTGAAAGAGCGAGAGTTCGCCTCTATTTGTATTTGAAAGAGTGTGTGCAAACCGAGAGAGAAAGAGAATGTGTATTGTGTGAGAGAGATCATATCAGAGAGAAAGTAAGTGTGCGTATGTATCTGTGAGAGAATGCGAGACTGTGTATATGTGTAAGTCTCCGTCTGGCCGATTCAGTGTGGAAAAGCACACTCGCCACACATACTCACACTTTCACATAGTATGTGGGAGTGACAAATGAGCACAATATGACTGCGGGGCAAGGGTTGGAAAAACATGTCAATCGTTCAGAAGTCAGAATTGAATAATTCCCTCTTCCCTCAAAGGCCGAAATTTGTAAAAACTCAAAAAATTTGGCACAATCCAGGGCAAAGTCATCCACAAGATTACCCGCCCCCTCATTCACCCTATTCGCTCTCTCCATCACTAACAAGCAGTGTGTATTATATACAACATGCACTGCAGCAACTCACCGAGGCTCCATAGAATACACTGACCAAAGCCGCTGCCTTTACTGCCTAACAGGACCAACGCAGCAGCCACATATAAATGCTATCACCTGCGAGATCCTCTCCAAAACACACACCAACCTAACTGGAAACAATACCTCAATTCATTCATAGTCGTTGGAACTTCTTGCCAAACAACACGACGGATGCCTGCAGCATATGGACTGCAGTCGTTTAAGGATGCTTCATATCAGCACTTTCTGAAGGAATAATTAGGGAAGATTACATATTCTGGCCGAGAAGTGACTCTAAAATACCTTTAGAAGATTAAAAATAAGATGCAAATGAACTTAACCCTTCAACTGTCATACTAAACAGCTCAGGCTTTGCTGTAGTACGGAGCACAATATAGAAAATCTCACTTTGCATTTGCTCATCGAACATTCCTAAGGCCGGTACATCATTGCTTAAAAATCACCCAATTCTCTCTCTACAGTCTGACGGTTCTGCTCTCTCTGATGGTCATAATATTCTTTAAGGACCTCATTTCTGAGATGCCGAGAGAAACATCAGGTCAAACTGTCACATTCGTCAGAGATACAAATGTATTGAAGAAATAAATCAAATTTCTTTCCCTGTAATTCAGGAGAAGGGACCAGAAGATTTACAGTCAGGCAGATTCTTGGTCCGAACATTATGTGCACAGAAACAGAACAGACACAAACGGCGCAACAGTCGAGTTCCCAGCAGGTTAATCTGTTCAATTTCATTTCGATTGTTAGATTTTCATTGATCAATGATCAAGTTACAACAACAAATATCAATAACCTATTTTAAATTAAATTGATATCTAAATTAAACTGATATTCAAAACTCCATCCAACTTTTAATAATTTCTCTCTATCTGTGTCACTTCTCGAAAACCAAGTAAATTATAACTTCGCTGAAAATGAGCAAGCACAAATAACAGATTCAGGACAAAGCAGAGATGCAGTGACACAGTAACAGTTCAATATCCCTGACAGAGGTACAGTGACACAGTAACAGTTAATGTTAATAGTGTGAAAAGCACAACAGAACGATTAAAAGGGGATTGCTGCTAAATTATTAATATAGAATAATTTTAGGTGAATGTGGAGTTATATTAATAATTGCTTGATTTATATTAATTTAACTACTGAACTTGTTAATGAGAAGTCTGTGATTGCAGCAAAGACCAAGTGTCCGAATGAGCGTTGTAAGTCATGATTTACTTGAATTTGCATGCATTAGTTAAAATTTATATTAAAAACTAACTTTTTATATTTATATCTACATAAAATCTAACTTTTAGTTTTATTTTCCAAACCTGCTTGTTTTCTCTCCACAAGGATTTTCGAACTCAAAGATTGTTTGCTTTCAACAGAAAATATCTAAGCTCTCAGTGACACCGAATTTAAAGAACACAGAAATATGCCGTAAAGCCAAACCATTTCACAAATTTTAAACATTCATAGTGATGGAAAGACAGAATCTCCGCAGCAGAAACAGAACAAAACACATCAATGAGGGAATGAATCCGTTTCATGGAAAAGCAGCTCAATTATCCATTTAATAGGATCAAAATTAACATTGCAAAAAAAGAAAATATCAATATCGAATCTAGCAAACCAGCTCTGAAACAATTATTAAACTAAACAGAAATCTGAAATAATAGCACTGCAAGGAGGTGGAATATGCCCAACAAATTAGTATAACAACTTATTGCATTTTATTCATATTGGGTCATATTTCAAACATATTTAAATATTTGGATGGTAAAACTTCTAGCCACCAAATGCCACCGAAATTAAATATTGCAGATACCTCAAATTCTGAATGCAGTGACAAAATATGTTCTGAACGAGTGGTGTAAACCGTTATCACTTAAGATATTTTAAAAAAATATACAAATACAGTAAAATCTGCCTGTTTCCTGCCTGCAGTCATGCGTCAAGCAGTTGCAAACCCGCAAAATGTTTCTATTTAATCACAAAGCGTGTAACAGCTCAGTGCCACAGAGTTTAAACAATGCAGAAACACCAAATTAATTCACAAATTTTACATATTTAAAGTCACCCAGATTCGTAATCTTCTCACCAGAAAAAAATGCATCACTGAGAGATTCAACCCCACTTCATACAGCAGCAGCACAATTCTGCAAATGCATCATTTACAGAAACGTTGAAGATAAATTCAAACCAATTTGCCCATCACCAAAGTCATTAATGTTTACAATAACCAGAAAATATTGCATAGCAGCGCCAGCATTGTGAATGAGTGGAACATTTTTATTGGATAAATGTAGAAATTTTAGAACTTTAAAATATTGCGTTAGATTTTAAGCACTTGTGCAGTAGATAGTACAAACCGCAGCCACTAGATGTCGCCGAGATTAAACATTCTGGAAAAGCTGAATTGTTTAACAGACGTTCCACTTTTAAAGTCACCCAGCCACACAGTAACATCAACAGACAACTTGGGATTGAATCCCTCAGCAGCACCTATTGTCAAGAAACAGCAGAATTCTAAAACCCGTTTGAGCAGAATCACAGGAAACGTTGTTAGAATTCTCAATAGAGAATCCACCAAACCCATATTTAAGTAAATGAATAGATGATTAATATAGATAAAAATATAAAACAAAGGCACATGTAAACCAGTTACTCAGTAAGTGCATGGTTCTTACCTGCAGTCACCGTCACCATGGTTCCTTGTCCCCAGTAGCCAAAGGAATCACAGTGTCACATTCTGTAGGCTGTGCCATACAATAACCGTCTCTGCAAAAAATAGACAAAAAATGACCATTATTTTAACTATTCACAAACCAGGGGAAAGGCAAAGTCAATAGATGTTCATTAAATTATAATTGGGTGTCCGAACACCATTCGCCATTCATAAATGACCCTAATGTTTTGTATTTCATAATTACACATGATAATGTTATTGAAAACACCAACTGACAAATGAGTGATAATCAATATTTTCCATGATCATTCTTGTCATGTGGTCAGTACTAGATGTAAACAATATTGTACCGTGATTAAAGTTGGGATTTAGAAGTAATATTGATCCAACCTCACTTAATTGGTGCTGAGGGTTTTTTTGTTTTGACAGTAACTGCTGTGCCATCCAATGATCACAGTGAGACAGAGCATGACAAATACTGAGGCAGACTGTTAATTGTAAAATGCAGACAGTTTATTTCACTGCAATTTCAAAAGCTTGTTTCCATCTCGTTTCAGAATGAGCCAATGAGATACTTCGATTTTTATTGGTCATCATATTGATAAAGGGAGTGAAAAACTTTTGCACTCTCTGTACACACTCAGCATGGAAATCAATAACAATAAAGTGGAAGCATTTTATATCTTAAAAAAACACACAATGCTGCTTCTACCTATTATTTTGTTGAACCCTCATTTAGTTTGGCATTCGGCAGTGGCATTGGTGACACATTTAAGCAAAGTCCTTCTCTGAGGTTTTTGCATGAGGATGTCGATTTACTAAGCATTGTGACCCCTCCACTGTAGTATCACAGTGATACAGGCCCGCACAAAAAACTGCACTCACTATGTACAGTACTGTCGCTCAATATTCACTTCAAATGGACCATTGATTTTGCTCTAATTTAAAATGTAGACAACTATTTATAAGAAAAAATCTGACAGAAATGGTAAAACGGGTAATATATTCAGTGCTGTACTTGTCGAAACTACAACAAATATAAAGTCAGTGAAAAGTTCACTCCATTAATATCGGTAAGTTTGTTAAATTTAACTGTTAAATGCTTTCTTTGTTACTTTTTTAAAAAAAGACTATGATTTGGTTCTGACCACTGTCGTTAACATTATATTTAAAACAGGTATTTACCTTCAGGTTATGATAGAATTTGCTGAATCCCCTCTCGACCTGTTCTTGTTCGGGTCCAGCCCTGGTTCCTGTCGCTGTGGTCTCTTGCACAGTAATAGATGGCGGTGTCTTCGGTCTTCAGCCTTGTCATTTCCAAAGAGAAGATGTTATTTGAAGTGTCTCTGGACGCAGTAAATCGATTCTTAATTCCTGGGGCGTAGTGGTTGCTGAACGGACTTAGATAGTTAACCAGCCACTCCAGCCCCTGTCCAGGAACCTGCCGGATCCAGTACATCCAGTAACTGCCAAGGTTAAAGCCGCTGGCTTTACAGGTCAGTGTCAGGGAGCCTCTGGGACGCGCGGTCTCTGCCTTTGGCTGAGTCAACACAACCTCCGACTGGACACCTGTAAAAATATATATCAAAAACCCTGAGGATTAATCCCGATGAAATGATTGTTGTTCCTGAAACATTTTAGCGATAGACAAACAGAGAGACAGTGACAGTGAGAGATTTGGACAATAAAATGCTACTCACCAGATAAGAAACTCAACAACAGACTGAGAGAAATCACCGACCTCATTTTCTGGTAAATTAGTGGAAATGGTTGTGTCAGGAACTCAGTGAAAAAACCAGCTCCCGGACTGTTGGATTCGGGTCCCAGTGAGCGGTATTTAAATACCCGGCAGAAGGGGGCGGCTTTCCAGGCGCCGCCTGTTGATTCCCTGCTGGAGGCGGCGCCTGGATCCACATCCCACCTTCCCCACCCCAACAGAATGGACTCCAAGATTTACAATAGGTTAATACTGAAATTGTCGAGTTAGATGTATCGAAATATTTATTTGGCTGAATCGATTCATTGCAGTATCTCCATTATTTCTCATAATGATATTTCAATTTGTCATTTTTGTCATTTTTTAAACTAATTGCATTATAAATATGGTGCTTTTCTTACCACGCCCGTGATAAGCAGACAAACCTAAAAATGATGAAATTACATTTTCAGAAAATAAAGGGGCCATCAGTCTGTTTTGCAATAATTTTGTCATGTTACAATAATGAAGCATAATTTATCAGTCCAAAAATGTGCGGGATAGTTGATTGGCCATGATAAATTGCCCCTTTAATGTCAGGAGGCTTAGCAAAGTCAATATGTGGGGTTACCGGGATAGAGCAGGACATGCTTGGGATTATTGTCGCTGCAGGCTCGATGGGCCAAATCTCCTCCTTCTGATTGTAGGGATTCTGCGATAAGAGGAATTGTTATCAATTTCTGTAACAATGCAATGGATAAACAAAAACATTCTACTTACAGTGTGGATGGCTATCACTGTACATTTTGGGTTTGAAGATAACATGAGTTTCCTCACATTATACAGTGTTTGCTGACATTTCTCAAAATGCCCCTGCTCTGTGTAAATTATGGGTAAAAAAAAAAAATCCTGTTTGACATGTAAACAGTGAGCTGACAGAGAAACAGAAAATTGACTTCGAAATTGACAGAGAATTTAATGAGTCAGAACGGACACCGAAATCAATAATGTTCCCCTTCAGCACCTAAATCAGCTCATTTAATTGGCTACCGGCTATATAACAATCACTGGTATTGGAAACACAGGATATCAGGGATTTTTTGGCACATTAACATTATTATAAGAATAAATGTTTTATCTTCCTTTCAACCAGGTTACGAACTGATCAACTATCCACTCATTGACAGCTATGAGAGGGTTTGTTAAAGAATGGAAATCAGGTTATACTATAAGTGAATATAGAGCTAATCAGATACAAGAGACGCTGTTGTTTAAATGATGTGCAGAACTTTCAGAGTATTCCAGCAATCTCCGGTTTCAGGGCAGTTTTATGACTTTTCTTTATTTTTGCGATTACACTGGTCTCATTAGTCTGGGAGATTGTGACCATCAACATCTCTCTCTTTCACACTTCGTAAAGCGGTTCAAGAAACAGGTTTTAGTTATTGGAATGACATCGAAATGAAATAGCATCTGGTCAGTTTATTGTTTTCCGATATAATTAATCACATAATTTACAGGGCAATAAAAGAAAAAAAACATTAGAATCTTAACGATTTAAAATGTGTCTTTATTGTGCGAATGAAACCATTATTGTTTAAATGGTTGATTTCCATTTTGTTCACTCAGGTTCACGCTCAGCTGACCCATACTATATTTAGCAGCAATCCAGGCTGCTGCCAAATGCTCAAAATTATTGACAGGAAGCATCTGGCGGGTGTGTTCAGTAAATCAAAGGTGGATTTCCTCAGCACTGACCGCTTGGCTCCAAGCCAACATCAAACACTTCACATTGTCAGTGAGACCTATTTGTAAAGAAATCTACCCAGCAACAGTACTGGAGGCATGCTAATTCTTTACATTGTTCAATATGATAGTTTCCAATCTCTCAGGAAAGAAACGTCAGGCAGCTTCTCTGGCACACTGTTAGCAATAATGGTGATTTTCCCAACACATCGGGATATTGCGGTGGATGGATCGAAATAATTACAGGCAGATTGTGAGAGGTGACTCAGACAGAGGATACATTTTGTAAAACATGAACTTCTTTGTTTGTGTTTTTTTTCCCCTTTATCCTTCCATGGGATATTTGAGTTGGTGGAAAGTTTTGCCTGTCCTAAATTTCTTTGAACTGGCTCGCTTTCTTGGCGACTTCTGAAGATGTTAAAGAGTCAGTCATTTTGCTGTCCATCTGGAGTCACATTCTTGTGAGACCCGGTAGCAATGGCAGATTTCCTCCACTGGGAAATCAGAGAGGTTCCTATGGTCGCCTTTAGTATCTATTCCACATTTATTAATTGAATTCAAATTTCACCATCTCCAATGGCCCGATTTAAATCCCTGTCCTCACATCATTGCCCCGAGCCTCTGGTTCACTGGGTCTAATAATTTTATATTACGTCACCATCTATACCAACAACGAAACACGATTTTTGATGCAGGAATGAATGACTGTTGAATGAATTATAGTTGGATAAATCAATTAATTGTAATGCGTTGGGGTGAGTTACAGGTCAAAGAGTTCTCGATGTACATATTCATATCTCCTTGAAAAACAGGTACATAGAGGGTGAAGAAAGCATTCGACATGCTTGATTTAACTGGTCAGAACACTGAATACAGGATTTGGAGCGTCTTGGTGAAGTTGTACAAGACATTGCTAAGACCACGCTTGGAATATTATGTGTAATTCTGATCACACTATTATTAAACTAGAAAGAGTGCAGAAAAGATTTACTAGGATGCGACTGGGACGTGATGGTTTGGATTTTAACGGGAGGTTAAATAGAATGGGACTCTTTTTTTATCTCTCTGGAGCATAGGAGGCTGAGGGGTAACCGTAGAGAGGTCTATAAAATAATGAGGGGTATAGACAAAATGGATAGTCAATACTTCTTCCCAAAATTAGGGGACTCTAAACTCGAGGGCATAGGTTTAAGATGAGAGGGGAGAAATGCAAAATTATTTCACACAGCGGGTGGTGAGTGTCTGGAACAAGCTGCCAGAGGTAGTAGTAGAGGCAGGTACATTTGTACTTTTTTAGAAAGCATTTAGTTACATGCGTACGAGGGGTATAGAGGGATACGTGCCAAATACGCTCAATTGGGAGTAGCTCATAAGTTTAAAAAAGGGACGCATGGACAAGTTGCGCCAAAGGGCCTGTTTCCATGCTGTAAAACTCTATGAATCTATGACTCGATAAATGACAGCTGGATGCCTGAATATATTGATTGAGGAATCAGTGAATTGATTGATGAATGCATTGATAGATGGTACTTGAAAGATGTTGTTCTACATTGCCATATTTGTGCTTGACTAGTTCATATATTGAATGAGCTCCTTTATTCCCTGTTGCATTCAGCCTAATACAGTCAATCTGTCCAGAGTTTGTGGGTGAAATCCATCCCGGGTTTATCAGGAGTTAGCAAAGTGATCCTCACAAAAAGAAAAACGAGGTTTTCCTGCGGCTCTGACTGGGTCATTTCTCTACTGATGCTGAATCTTCATATCCAAGATAGAAAGAAGGAGCATGATTCGGCTGAGGCGGGAGAATTGTAATATTTGAAACATGTGGCTCTTTCACATGCAACAAATTACTCAACATGCCCTCACCCAAATATGCAAAGATATCTGTCTGCAAAATAAATAATGCGGCAACAGAAATGTTGTGAGACTCACTGGACAATTACAAGTGTTTCATTACTTCCCAAAACTGTGCAGTAATGAATAGTGATTTAAAGATTCAGTAACTTCACATGAGGTAAGAGTGGTTACATTTATATCATCATTTTGAAAATCATTACACACTCCAGCTATGTATCAGGACTTTCTGTGTAATGATGAGGTGATTACTTGTTAATGAAACGCAGAGGCTGCTGTGTAACTGTTCATTATCCTCGGCCTAAACTAATTCTATTCCCCATTGAATTCTGGGACATGTTTTATTCCTTGGTGGCAAAAAAGGCCAATAAAATGTCAATAAATGTTAATATCAATAAATTACACGAAGCAAAGTTCAGTTACTATTGTATAGAATTAAACACTGAAAAGAAACAGAAAATCTCAGCAGGTCTACAGCATCTGTGGAGGCAGATTACAGCCAACATTTCGAATCTGGAGAATGCTTGGGTAGAGTATTGCTGATGCGATGGAGTGATCATCATTGTTTCTAACAAGGTGCCAGAGAAATTGAATATCTTTTCTGTGAGAAAGGAATAGTTAATATAGCTACTGTTTAATTCTATACACTATTTCGAGACACACACAATTTGTGTCAATTCATATACGATCCCAGATATCATGATCAACTTTTCTATCCTAACTAATCTAATCAAAGCCTCAATCACTAACAGTATCTGAAAAAAAAAATCTTCCTAATCCCTATCAAGCCTCTTTATGTCCCAATTTCATCACCCACTTCAATTCCCTCTAAACGATAAAGGGTCATCCTGACCCGAAACTTTGGGTATATTCTCTCTCATGATGTGAAGATGCTATTAAATTAATTTTACTATCAAATCAGTTGGTTGGACTCAAATCTGGTGTTGTCAGACTTCTTATTCTATTCTCTCTCCACAGATGCTCTCAGACGTGTTGAGATTTTACATCATTTATAGTGTTTTTGTTTCAGTTTCCAGAATCGGCAATATTTTGCTTTAACAAAGTGCTGCATATAATTGATGAAATTATTGTTTATCTTTATGGATTGATGATAATTGGTGAATTGGAACAGTCTCGGCTGGAAATTCCCCTATAAAACATTAATAAACCTCTTTTGGACAGATATTGAACATGTATTACTGTATTTTGCTGTCGCTGGGTCGGAATGCAGAAGCACCCTCCCTAACAGCACTGTGGATGTACCTGCATTTCAGGTTTTGCAGCAGTTCATGAAGCTGGCTCACTCCCAGCTTACCGAATGCAGTTAGCAATGGGGAATAAATGGTGCCCACAGCAGCATTGCCCACCTTCCATAAATCAATTTTAGATGTACTAATCTGTATGAATGGATGGGAAATGGCGACTGAAATTATTAAATAGCGAATGGATGGTAATTGTTGAAGATAATTACTATCTTTCTGAACATTTACGAATTCTCCTTATCTGCTGGAAGATTTAAAGTTTTAAGTCTACTATTAATGACACAAGCATGCTTATACTAACACTGCAATGAAGTTCCTATGGTAACACACTAATTGCTACATTCCTGCGTCTGTTAGGGTAAACTGAGAGAAAAATTATTCTGGCCAGTGTACATAACACATGTTTCTTTTTCGGGAGGAACTGGAGCACCCAGAGGAAATCATGTCTAAGCTTTGTTTTTTGTACCCGCTTAATATTAGGGGATTATATGTGAGGTACAGTCCTTGTTTATATTATAATTTCTAAGTTATAGCTACACCGAGTCAAGCTTCTGCTGATCAGACAAGAGACTATATCACAATTCTTACTGTCGTAGAACAGAGGAAAATGTATAAAATATCCCAAGATAATAGAATCTTCAAGACATTTTTTACAGTAATAGCTCCCTCACGAATTCTAATTCTTTGCACTGCATTCCTTCTAACTCTGGCTGAGAGAATACATTGAACAACGTTGAATTCAGGTTGTGGAATGAAGAAGATGAACTATCGTGAAGAGACAAGACATAGAACCAGACAGGAGAAAGGCAAAGAGAGAAAGAGATGAAAAACAGAGAATGCCTACGAACATATTTGCTGTGTTATTATATTTCGGAATCAAAGGGATTCTTTCCTAATTCTGAACATAGATATTGTCATGATGATTTTCCTCATATAATTGAAGAACAAATAATGTAGAAAAAACTATCATTACTGGAATCTGTTGAACGATATGCATGGTTGTCTGTGCTGCATTGGTGGGGAAACACTTGTTGTGATTTTGTCAGTCAACAATCTAATCTGAGATTTCTATTTCTGTATTTATTTACATAAACACCTCACTGTTTACAATGAAATGTTCATGACAACAAAACCAGATAAACCGTTTCTTATTCGTCAGTTTCAACTAAAAATAGCTGTTTATTTTAAGAATATTATCAGTTGGTTCAACATGAATAGAAAACCTTTTTAACATACATTACAGCCGATGTCATTTAATTAAATGAATAAATATATTCTATTTAAGAAGTTATTCTGAAAATTCTGATGTCTTAATAAATAAAGTATCTGTGATCGGGCTGGTATTCCACTGAATGTTAATTCGATCTATGGTATAATTTCGTTCAATTAGACAAGTTAAATCAAAGAAAAATGACGTATGAAATATTCTTGTCACAAATAGTAAACAGACTCACATGAGGGAAGAATATATATGAAAAAATCCAGAGTGTTTTTCACTAAGAGAAATAATAGAAAATTCCAGAGATACTCTGACAGCGAGGCAGTAACAGTGAAATCCATTGTCATGTCTCTGCAATCCAAGAGGTGAAATTGCATTTGATCATCTGTAACAGAAAAGAAACAATTTCATTGTAAATCAGTTTTCTTTACTTCTGCATTCCTTCACAAGAGAATGAGCATAAACAGATGGCATTACACTATCAGGATTAAGACGTCAGTCTGATTTGCAATAATTCTTTGTCTTTAACACATTACAGCAAAAATATGATTCATTAGAGCAATTGATTCTTATTCTGACACGATGGCAATGATTAATAGGAATCCTTTTAAAATTCCATCAATTCCTACAATGACATCGAGAAACATATGAGGCAGAAAGTCTTACAGAATTGTAATCATGCATGAACTGCACTATCAGAATAGCTGAAAGCTGAGTTTCTTTTTCCTTGGAACTGAACCGTTTATGGGAGATTTAGTACAACAGTTCAAAGCTTTAAAAGGGAATGTTTTACTTATTAAGAAAAAGAAATATTATCCACTGACAAACGGGTCAGTATACAGAAGACACTGCTTTATTAATTATGAATTAACTGAACCATCCCTCTGATTATATTACAGCAGTCCATATTTCTATTTATGTTGTACCAGACTCAATATTTAAGTATACGACAGTAGAGGCTATCTGGGGTGTTATTAGTGTACTTGTCCAATTCTCTCTCTCTGTCTCTCTTTCTCCTCTCTCAGTCAACATCGCATTCATCTTCTCTGATTTACAACATTAGATCATGTTTTGTTACTATTGCATTAGGCTATGATTCCGTGGAAAATATCGTTGACCATTTTTTTCCAGAGTAGGACAATATACATGCCTATATTTCACTAAACACTGAGTGCAGATTTATCTCCTTCAGTTATTACTGCATTTTACCATGTTAATACTTCATCTTGTGCAGGAGTTGTCTCAGTTCTGACTGTACGAGACCATGTATCTTTTTCTTTCTTTCAGCACTGTATCTGTGTATACCACACAATTGAAGCTTAATTTATTAATGCAGTGAACGTTTTTTTCTATATGATCTACAATTAACCCTGTCTCAGTTATTACTGTACTTGACAATATTCAATACAATAACACATTTGGTGCAGTCTTGTACAGTAATACACTAGGCTATGTCTCTTTATATGCTGCGTTTATTTCATTTGAATCATTATTGCAATAGACCTTGAATCTGTTCACACTAAATTATGCGCCACTTCATTTATTAATACATGAAAATATGCAATGATAAATGCTACAAATCATCATTTCTGAGCTGTTGTTGGTTAGTCAAGAGTACACTTACATTACATGAGATTCCATCTCGGATACTCTTGTGCTAGGCTCTATGAACGCATCCCTGCTTTACTCTGAATCCTCATAATTTCAATAATAGTTTTTCTATAAAATGCGTCTGGTGGGTAGAATGAAATAAAGAGGAGTGAGAAGAATATATGTATATTAACTTAAAAATCAATATAATTATGTAGATGAAAGGAGTTCATTAGTTAGTGTTACTAACTAAAAGGTGTCGCATATCATACCTAATTGCTCTCATATTGAGTGTAACATTTTTTTGAAAACTTGGGATGAATCTTGTAACATGTTCTGGCTCAAAGGACATTGAGGAACGGATTAAACTTATGCCACGTTGCTTTAAGGGACAATTCAGCATGGCCACTCTAATTAACCTTTATACCTTTGAACTGTAGGAAGAAAGTGATAAACCTGGAGGAAACCCACGCACACACGGGTGAATATGCACACATCACACAGACAGTTACCCAAGGCCGTAATGGAACCTGTGTCAGTAATTGTGTGAGGTACCAGTGCTAATCACTGTGTAAATAACTGCAGTTGCGTTTAAGTATGCTATGGGTAACTTATTCAGTATTCAGTTACACATTCTATGTCTCAGTCAATACCCAAAGTTAATGAATTGCCCTGAATCCTCCTGAATGTGATGTACAGCTGGCCATTCTGCTGCCAAGGCAATGCAGCTTTCAAATGACTCTCTTTCTCTGTCTCAGACTGCAACTAAATTACATAACTTCTGTTTGCTCTGTCAGTATTCATTAATTACATACAGGTACATCGGAGCCGAGCTGGCGACAAATTGACGGATTGGGGGGGTAGTTTTTTTTCGTTGTTTAAGGCATCTTGTGACTGAAAAGATGAAGTAAAAAGTCTCATCAGAGGAAAATTCAGTGCCGGAAACAGGCCAGTTCACTCACATCATCTCTCTCTCCTCTATTTCTGTCACACAACACATAAAACACTGAAAGTTTCTACTTTAGAACATTTCCGAAGGAAACAAAAAAAAGTTTTAATTTTCCCTCTTTTCTATCAGTGATAATCTTCAGTCCATCTTTCCTTCAATCAATTTACATAACCCCAAATATGATTATTTTCTTGATACATTAAAATGGGAATGGAGGTGAATGTAATGCTGAGACCGGCAGCAATCTGTGTGACTGTTCTTCGTGCTTTCAGAGTGAGTTCACCCTCACAGGCAGGAAGATTGTTCACGGTGATAGCAACAAACTGGCCCCGGTTGGTTTATTCTCAGGTAACACAACTTCCTGTTTCAAACCGCACATCTCACTTCTGAGCAGAAAATAAATCCAGAGACCACAATGTGGTGAGAACATCTGTCAGTGCGGCCTATATCTGTCCACAGAGTCAGGGCAGAGTCACACAGATCACATTGCGGTGACATTTACAGATGAGTGTGTTGTGATCTGCGTCCCACCCATGTCCTCCCCTCTGCCCTCTCCTCGTTAGCCCCATATACTTACCGTGGCTAATCCACATACTCTAATGATAACAACATAAAATTTTGAATGGCCAATCCAACTAATACTATGTGTTGTAATATAAACGAGAGACGGGTTTTGTGCAGTAATGCAGAGACAAAGCGGAAAGCACCAGATATCGATACAGCAGCTGTACTAATATGAATGCAGACTGGATCCAGTTCAGTCATTACTGAGAGAGTGTATACATTATATTACGAACCAGCGTGGTGTTTTCTCATATAAACAGAGACATGCCATTCTCAGTTTTGACAAAAACACTGTCTATTCTAATATATGCAGAGACAATATGTGCTGTAATTTAAACTGAATCTGGTTCCAGCGCATCAGCGCTATCAGAAAATAGAGACCATGATCTGGTGTGATATAAACAGAGATGTGGCCCACTGAAGTAAAAAGTGTGACAATGCAGAATAAATCATTAATTGATAAAGGATAGTGTGTGACAGAAACAGAGATATGGTTTGGCGCATTAAAGAAGGAGAGAGCATCCAGCGCAATAAAATTGTCACCGAGTGTAATTTTGTATGATTCTGGGCATTGTATAATATAATATAAACTGAGACAAAGCCGATGCAGTCATTTCATACCAAATCTTTACATTGATATAATCTTTGACAGGGGCAATTGCAGCAATAAATAAATCATTAAATAGAATAATAATTAAATACAGGATATTATTCGGTATAATAGGGAGGTGCACTAGTACAACATTGATTGAGATATTGTCAATGTTTCTTTATACGTGACAGATTTCAGCAATGTAATAACTGAGACACAGTCTTGTGTAATGCAAACAGTAACATGTCCTAGTGCATTATCAGGAGAGACAGGGTCTAGTGAAGTAACAACGGAGATATGGAGTTTCATGTCATTAGACAAGAATTAATTCCGTGCTGTCATAACTACCAGAATGAATGGTGTAATGTCAAATGAGGCTTGTTGCGGTATAGTAACAACAGGGATTTTGCTGGGTACAGAATCAACTGAGAACTATTGTCATATTATCAGAAATATGATTTCGTGTCACGTTTAGAATGAAGACAGATTGAGCCTATTACACAAATAACTGAGATGATCATCTCTATCATGTAGTGTTAAAAAAGCACTGTTTCACTGCTATCTCCTGGGCTAGCTTTGCTATTGCCGGTGTTGCGAAATGCAGAGTTCAGTTACCATTTCTTATTCTTTTGTGGGCCGTATATCCAATTGATAACGCCAGCATATATTGACAATGGATAATACACTAAACTATTTCCAACTATGATCGAGTTATCTTATGAGAAAAGGATGGCAACGTCAGGTTTGTGCTCATGAGAGTTTAGAAGAGTACAGGCAAATTGAGTGAAACCTTCAAAAACCTAAGGGGTGCTAACAGTGTGGGTGTTGAGCAGAGGTTTCCTCTTGATCAGTGTTGTGGCTTTATTGGATGTGTCTCTGAGTGCAGATATCTTAGGTCTTGGTTCAGGGCCTATTTCCAATGCTATACTATCCACGGGAGGGCGCTCTCTGATCACTTACCGAATGCCATACCCTCTTTTTGCAGAAAATGACTATTTGCCAATACGAAAATGGGCAGAGAAAATAAATCCCATCATTCAAATTGCATTTTCACCGTTCTTTTGATTCAACCTTTAACTTTAATACATTTATTTAACTCCAATATCCTCATTCTGAAATAGACAACATTAAACTGCAAGCATGACTGACAAGCAAAAGAATGCGAGTCACTGGAGTCATCACTCGTAATTTCAATCAAGAAGTAATGCCAGGTCCTCTTCGTTCACTTGCTACACGCAATCATTCCCTGACGCGCATCAAACCCAGGCCGCGATGGTGAGAGGACTGATTCCAAACAGATGGACCGTTCGGGAAGATAATGATGGAAAACTTAGCCCGCCTTTCCGCTTCAGAATTTTAAAAACAAAACACAAGGAATGTTTGTTGGACAACAATCATATCCAGAAAGAACATGAGTGACTCCTTCAGCCAATGAAACACTTATTGTTGTTACCTGGGAACAAGAAACCGACAGTGAGGTCAAATAGTCCCACAGGCTTTTCATTTGTATCTTTCAATTTTCAAAACCAAGCAACCTCGTCATTGTTGATACTATGAAACTTACGAAGTAACACAAAATAAATATTCGTGTCTTGAAACTATCTGCTTTCCACCTCAGCATTTTGTAGATTTAAAAGCACCATTCTTTAAAAGTTTAAGCAATTCATTCTACTGATCACTACCGACTTGCCGTGTATTTTACATGGTGATAAAACCTGTACTTGGAATGTAAACAGCAGATAGTAGACATTCTCTGCTGATTTGGCAGCATTGTGGACACATAAAGTTCTAAATACTTCCATTCTTTCGCTTTCCTGAATTATAGTGATTATTGCGTTTGCAGAATGGCAAAATATTTTCAAAGCACTTGACTCACTTCAGCTTGTTTTTGTTAAATGTTAAGGCATTGCATAATCTCATAATGTAGGACTTTTACAGGCCGCCATGTCTTGAATCTTATCATATAACTGAAGTTATAGATAAATTGACAAAAATTGGGCAAATGTTATTTTCTGAATCTTATGCTCGATCAATGAATGTACCACATGGCTAAGGTTTTCAGCCGAATTGGAATTCGATTAAACAAGGTTCTAAATTGCAATTAGACGGCACAGTTTGATCTGAGCAGAATTTCTATAATTTGAGGGTTAACGTGTAGGATAGGCTCCTTGATTCGGAATGGGGTCGTACATGATCGAAATCTACTGCTTGAAAGTTCCTACATTGTAATTCGTGGTAACTTGTGAACTGAATATGGATCCAACAAAGTATTAATTTGTTCTTCACCAATTATTAGGAAAAATGCGCTCAGTAAAATTGCTACTGTCCTATTGATACATTTCTTCTTTCATTGTCTCACTCAGGGTGCAGTTGATGTAGGTTAGATGCATTAGCCATGGTAAATGTGTGAAGGGTAAGTGGCTTAGGATGGCGAAAAGTGTGTTCAGTGCAGACTAAAATCACCTCCATCTTGACTGAACGATTCTATGATATTCCCAATGATATTAAGATAGGTGTGGCTCGGACTGAGAAAACTGATCCACCTTGGCCCAAAGACAAGACATTACAGGTACTATAAATGTCATTTCACAACTGAAAGTTTCGTAAAACTGAGGGACGTGGAGTGTGCTTCAGGTCGCAGGTCTTTATCAGGAAAAATCCAGTCATTTATTTATTTTATAGCAGTGCAGAGTCAGGTAAAAGATAAAGAAGAGGAATAAACAACAAATGGTCTTATGATAGAAGGGAAGGCTGGAATTATTATTTGCTAAAGGGAATGATGCTAATAGACAATACGAAATCTCACTGGTTAAAGTCCAACAATTTATTTGGTATCACAAATATTTGGAGCAAGGCTCCTTCCTCAGATGAATGGAGAGCTGACATTACAAACACACAGACGCAATTGCAAGAAAGTAGTTGGAATTTAAGTCTTTACAGGTAATTAAGTGTTTACAGATACAGTGTAGTGGGGGAGAATCACAGGTGAAAGTAATATGAATTGTCTCAAGACAAGATAATTAGCGGGATTTTGCAAGTCCAGGCCAAATTTTGGGGCTTTTCAGGCCATTCTCATGCAGGACTCGGTTATCAGTTCCTGCTCGGCGATTATGCATGTCATGTGTCTTGAAGGCCACTTTGTAGAACGCTGACCCAAAGATCGGAGGCTGAGTGCTCTTGACTGCTAACGCTTTCTCCGACCGGAATTGCATCCTCAGAAGTCAAACACGGGACATGACCGACAGATTATCCATCGTTGTCTAGTACTTCCGTGGAGCAGAATAAAATTAAAAAAAACATGAGATCTTCTTTGGAGCCTTCAACATGCCATTGATGCCTCCCCACTACTTGCTTTCAGACAACAGCACAATCTCAAACAGACGGTCGTTTGCAGCAAACTACCCAGCCTTAAAGAGAACAGCTACGTCGTTTCCACACAACGCTGCCACATCGACCTCTGCAGGATGTTCCGGATCATCGACATGGATACCACCACAACAAGTGAGGACACTACCCACCAGGTACACGATATATACTCGTGTGACTCGGCCAACGTTCTCTATCTCATACACAATAAGAAGTCTCACAACACCAGATTCAAAATCAAAAGGTTTATTTGGGAGCAAAAGCCACATTTGTGCTGCCAAATAAACCTATTGGGCTTTAACCTTATGTTAAAAGACTTCTTACTGTGCTTACCCCATTGCAACGTCGGCATCTCCACATCATATCTCATACACTGCAGAAAAGAATGTCATGAGGTGTGGTACATTGGTGGAACCATGCAGACGCTATGACAACGTATGAATGACAATCACCAGGCAGAAGTGTTCCCTTCCGGGGGTACAGGTCAGGAGTCAAGGGCATTCATCTCAAAGAGGAGAGGATCTTCAAGAATATCATCCACATCGACACAAGCAACAAGTTCCTACGATGCAAGAAAGCAGACAAGTTCCCAGTAGGACTATTGTTCACGAACCCACTCAACTCGAACTTCAACACAGATTACGCTGAGAGACTTTGCCGTTGCACCTCTCTCACACTGCTCAAGCACCTTGTGCACCAGCTCTACAGTTGACAACACAACCTGAAAACTATGATACAATCCATATTCTGAATTTGCACTTGGAATACAGCAGGCCAGGAACGAGACATCACCAAGCAGATATAACAACCGGACTACATCATGAACAACAAGAACAGGTAACTTGAGAAACTCGATATCCTCAACAGCACCAACAAAGCCTCCCCCACTACCACAGCAGAAATCAGTAACTCTGTAGGGAAGTCCATTGTTAACTTGTCGGACTACATCATTCAACCAATCGAAATCAAGGATGTCAGTCAAGGGCTCAATTTCTGTACCATCACCAAAATGGACCCCATTGATGTTGTGGCAGACATAAATGGAAGCACCAGATGAATGACACTCTGACATTTCTTCAACAAACCCCATGCTGCCAACAGCCAACCCAATGGCACAACAAAATTAATTCAGCTGATGAAGGAGAAGCACTTGACTCCAAGTAAAACTGTTGGACTTTAAATTTGTTTTGCAATCAAGTACCAAATGGCTGATTCCATCGTTTAGCAATCCCACATCTGATTGGCTGAGGTGGTCGTTTAGCCATCTAGTCCCTGACAGGCCGAGGCAGTCATTTAGTGATCTACCCTTTGATTCGCTGAGGTTATCATTTAGTGATCCCCGCTCTGATTGGCAGTCGTTAGAAATTTTGTCTTTGATTGCCTGAGATGGTCAGTTATTGACCCAGTCTCTTATTGGCTGGGGAAGTCAGTTAATCATTCCAGGCTTATTGGTTGTCACTACATTTTCTTTATTAATTTATTCATTAAATTAATAACTGATGTCACCGGATATTTCACCACGATGCTGATCTGCTCCCTGAATTTGGATTGAGTAACCACGTAAATAAATGTATTTGTGCAGCAATTTAAATCCCGCAGCATAAATCCGACTGTTCGAAATGTATATTCAGGAATAGTGAGGTAAAATAATCCTCTCACATCTGCATAGAAAAATTTTACAACATAAACCGGCCAGAGCAGAATGAAAGCTCCGGATATGCTGAAGAGTAAAATCATTGACTTCCTTCTGCTGTCCATTTCGGGGTCCCTGCGATTATCTCCCTTATTCTGAGCCTTCAGTCCTTTCCGCACTCGACTAGTCACTAAAATGTGACTGATTGTTAGGGCATTAATCAACAGGATTAAACTGAATGGGAGCAGTGGGGTTAAAACCTGATTAAACCAGTTAAAGCCAATCCATCCAGGATCAGTCCAAGTGCTTGACTTGGCATTACAGCCCCACTTGGCATTGTCAATTATCAGTTGAGGTTCATATATAAAGTAGAAGGGAATGTTTTTCGCAAAGAGCAGGATGCCAGTTGTTGCCAGAACCACAGCTGCAGTTTTCCCAGTGCAATATTTAATTTTCATTTTTTGGCAGCGAATAGCCACAAATCGATCAAAGGAGAAAGTGACAGTGAACCAGACAGAGCAGTCTGCAGATGCAGTCTCCAGGACAGCTTTAACCCGACATACACATGTGAGGGACAGGAAATTCAGGGGGAAATAATAATTATTTATGTAGTTGAGAATGGGGTTTATGATGATGAACAGTAGATCCACCACTGCCATGGCCACCAGGTAGCGAGTGGTGCAGGTGGAGAGGCCACACTTTCCCCGACTCAGGATCACAATTCCCAGTAAATTAACTGTTAGAAAAACAAGAAATAAGAACCTAAAAATTAGTGAGTGCATTTTCTACATGTCTGAACTGAAAGAAAGGGAATTTTTCAACATCAATCCAATGGGCAGGATTTCCTGATGTGGCGTTGTTTTGGAGGAGTTCAGTTAGAGATTAACATTGCAGGCTGAAAAGTCGTCAGTGTAACACTGCAGGTTAAACGGGACTGGGGGTCAAGAAACTGTGAATTAGACATCTCTCAATTTGATGGAGGAAATCTGCAAATTCTGATTATATTAATATTGTTGAGAGTTTGGATTTCTTATTTGATCCGTTTTACAGGATAAACTGGGGCTGGACAAGTTTCCTAATAAGACCTGAAACGCACAGAAATATGCCAGCGATTGGCAGTGTAATCTGCCATCCCTTCCTGGACTCAATTATAAAAGGCCACACTAGATTGAACTTCTTTCTGCACTGGTCACCTGATGGATTTTGATGTAACTTCAGGATTACTTATCCCTTTTTCAAATCTCTTCCTCATTCTATCTTTTTATTCTAACTTTTCTATTTCTAGTTTCCAGATTCCTTGTTCTTTTTGTCTCTCTTTCCTTTCCCTCTCTCTGTCTCTGCATTTCCCCCGCTTTTTCACTAATCTGACCCTTGTCATCCTCTTTCTCTCCATTTGCCATTTTGTTCCCCAATCTCAGATTTCTCTCCCATTCACTCTCTTTCCATTTTTAACACCTATTCTAACTTTCTCCCAGTATTTATAAATCTTTCTTCAAATATTTCTCTCTCACTCTCCTCATATCTATTCTGGCTCTCTCCAACATCTCACTTTCTTGCTGTTTAACAAAGAATTATATAAAAACAGCAGCAGAAGGAAAAAATGTGGGCTTTCGAGCCTGCTCTGTCATATATCACAACCATGGCTGATCGTCCAACTCAATAACCTAATGTTGCTTTCTTCCAATAACATATGTTCCCACTCACCCCGAGTGCAATATGTAGTCGCACTTTCAATACACTCCATATTTTTACACCAACTTCCGGCGGTAATGAATTTCACAACCTCACCATTCTTTGGCTCCCCATCCCTATCTGGAAAACTCTACCCAGTATCCTGAGACTGTTATCTCTGGTTCTGGACACATCCTCCATTAGGAACATCTGTTCTCACCCTATTAGAATTTTATGAGTCGGGTATGAGATCTCTCTCATTCATCTGAACTCCAGCGAAAACAATCCTAGTCTATTTAACTTCTCACACCTTAGTTCCACAATCTCTGGAATCAACATAGAGAGCCTGCACTCCCTTGAGAGCAAAGACATCCTTCCTCCGAGGAGACAACAATTGCACACAATATCCTAGGAGTGGTCTCACCAAGTTCCTGTATAATTGTAAGACACATTCCTGCTCCTGTACTCGAAACTTCTTGCCGTGAAGGCCCACATACAATTTGCTTTCTGTACTGTTTGAGGATCCTGCATTCTTATGTTCAGTGACTGGTGCACATGGACGTCCAGGATCTATTGCATACTCCTCTCTCTTCCAATTTACAGTCATTCAAGTAGTAATCTTTCTTATTGTTTTGTTTCCAAAGTAAATAACCTCACATTTATCCAAACTATACTGCATCTGTCATTGAGTTAAAAACTCCACCAACCTATCCAGATCATGCCGATAGATCTCTGCATCCTCGTCACAGTTCTGTATCCCAGCCAAGTTGGTGCAAACTGCAAAATTTGAAACCTTACATTTTGTTCACTCGTCAAATCATTAATAGGTGTTGTGAATAGCTAGAGCCTCAGCACCGATCCCTGTAGCACGACACTACCTACTGCCTATCAATTTATAAAGGACCAAATAAATTCCTAATCTTTTTTTCATCATTGTCAGCTAGTTTTTTTTTAAACATCTCAATACTCCTCTCGCAATCCCACATGCTTTAATCGTGCTAAATAATCTCACATACGGGATTTTGGCAAACACTTTCTGAAAGTCCAAATATATCATTTTGACTGGCTCCCTCTTGTCAATTCTCGTCACAATATTTTAAAGATGTTTCTCTCCATCTCTCTCTATCTGTGTCCAGCATTTCTCTCTCTCGCGCGCGTGTGTATAGAACATAGAACATAGAACATAGAACATTACAGCACAGAACAGGCCCTTCGGCCTTCGATGTTGCGCCGACCAATATGAAAAGCAATGCCCCTCCAAACTAAACCATTCCCTTCTCTTCCATATACTTATCAACTAATCTCTTAAATGCCACCAAACTTGGCGCATCTACAACTGCTGCAGGCAGGGCATTCCACTCCCGAACCACCCTTTGGGTAAAGAACCTACCTCTGATATCCGTCCTATACTATCACCCCTTAATTTAAAGCTGTGTCCCCTCGTGCTAGCTTTCTCCATCCTAGGAAAAAGGCTATCACTGTCCACCCTATCTAAACCTCTAATCATCTTATATGTTTCGATTAGGTCCCTCTTAGCCGCCTCCTTTCTAACGAAAACAACCTCAAATCCCTCAGCCTCTCTTCATAAGACCTGCCCTCCATACCAGGCAACATCCTGGTAAACCTCCTCTGTACCCTCTCCAATGCCTCCACATCTTTCTTATAATGTGGGGACCAAGAACTGCACACAATACTCCAAGTGCGGCCGCACTAGAGTTTTGTACAGTTGCAACATGACGTTGTGGCTCCGAAATTCAATCCCTCTACCAATAAAAGCCAAGACTCCATATGCCTTCCTAACAACCTTCTCGACCTTACTGCCTACTTTCAGGGATCTATGCACATACACACCAAGATCCCTCTGTTCATCTAGACTACTAAGAATCCTACCATTTGCCCTATACTCTACACATTTATTATTTCTGCCATAGTGCATTACCTCACACTTTTCCACATTAAACTCCATTTGCCACCTCTCGGCCCAGCTCTGCAACATGTCCAAGTCCCTCTGCAAACTATAACACCCCTCTTCACTATCTACCACTCCACCGACTTTAGTGTCATCTGCAAATTTACTAATCCATCCTTCAATACCCTCATCCAGATCTTTTATAAAAATTACAAACAGCAGGGGCCCCAAAACAGACCCCTGAGGTACACCACTTGTCACCGAACTCCACGATGAATATCTCCCATCAACCACCACCCCCTGTCTTCTATCTGCTAGCCAATTCCTAACCCAATTAGCTAAATCACCCTCTATCCCATACATCTGCATTTTCTGCAGAAGTCTCCCATGGGCCACCTTATCAAACGCCTTACTAAAGTCCATATATACCACATCAACCGCCTTACCCCCATCCACCTCTTTGGTCACTTTTTCAAAAAACTCAATAAGGTTAGTAAGGCACGACCTACCCTTCACAAACCATGCTGACTATCCCCAATCAATTCATTTCTCTCTAAATAACTATAAATCCTATCCCTAATAATTCTCTCCAATACCTTGCCCACAACAGAAGTAAGACTCACTGGCCTATAATTCCCTGGCAGGTCTCTCTTCCCCTTCTTGAACAATGGGACCACATTCGCTATCCTCCAGTCCTCCGGAACCACACCCGTAACCAACGACGACCTGAAGATCAGAGCCAGAGGCTCTGCAATCTCCTCACTTGCCTCCCAGAGAATCCTAGGGTAAATCCCGTCCGGCCCAGGGGACTTATCCAACTTCAAACCCTCGAGAATATCTAGCACATCCTCCCTATCTACTTCGATACCTTCCATTTTGCTACCCTGTACCTCAGTGTTCTCCATAACTACATTTACATCACCCTGCGTGAATACCGAAGAGAAATATTTATTCAGTACCTCTCCAATCTCCTCAGGCTCCACGCACAACTTCCCACTGCTGTATATGACTGGCCCTAATCTTGCCCTAACCAATCTTCTATTCTTAACATATCTAAAGAAAGCTTTAGGATTCTCCTTAATCCTATCAGCCAAAGTCTTCTCGTGTCCTCTCTTCGCTCTCCTCAATTCACTCTTTAGCTCACTCCTGGCTAATCTATAGCTATCCATTGCACTAACGGAGCCTTCAAGCCTCATCCTGACATAAGACTCCTTTTTCCTTTTAACCAGCAAATCAACTTTTTTCGTACACCAAGGTTCTCTTACGCGACCATTTCCTCCTTGCCTGACAGGGACATACTTATCAAGGACTCGCAGCAGCTGCTCCTTGAATAAGCACCACATTCCAGATGTTCCCAGTCCCTGTATTTTCCTAGTCCAATCTATGCACCCTAATTCTCTCCTGATGGCCTCATAATTACCCTTCCCCCAGCTATAACTACTGCCCCCAGCTTCATGCCTATCCCTATCCATCACTAATGTGAACGTAACCGAATTGTGGTCACTATCACCAAAATGTTCACCAACTTCAAAGCCTAACACCTGGTCTGGCTCATTGCCCAGCACCAAATCCAATGTAGCCTCACCTCTAGTTGGCCTATCTACATACTGAGTCAAAAAACCTTCCTGCACACTTTGTACGAAAACTGACCCCTCTAACGAACTAGAGCTATAGCTATTCCAATCAATATTAGTAAAGTTAAAGTCCCCCATAACAATTACCCTATTACTTTCACTCCTGACCAGAATTGACTTGGCAATCCTTTCCTCTACCTCTCTAGAACTTTTAGGAGGTCTATAAAAGACTCCCAACAGGGTGTCTTTTTTTCTCCTTTTTTCTCCTTTCCTGTTTCTAATCTCAGCCCATACTACCTCAACAGACAAGTCCTCATCAAACTTCTTCTCTGTCACTGTGATACAGTCTTTGACTAATAATGCCACTCCTCCCCCCCTTCTACCTCCTTCTCTACTCCGACTAAAGCATTTATCCCCCATTCCTGTTTATCTCCCCAACATCTCTCCTTCTCTCCTTCTCTCTCTCTCATATATATTCTCCCCGTTCCTGTTTATCTCTCCAACATCTCTCTTTCTCTCTCTCTCTCTTTCTCTCTCTAGTATTATATGAGTAATTTTTAAGCACAGCAGAATGCCATGGGAAACAATGTAACGGGACAACGGAGAGGCATTTCATTTCAACAGCCTTACGACTGCTATAATCCCAATCTAGCCACTGAATTCCACATGTATTCCGAATTACAAAGAACAATGAACAAAGAACAACTCAGCACGGGAAACAGGCCCTTCGGCCCAACGAGCCCGCGCCGCCGTCCTAACGTCTTAATGACATATAGAGACCAATATAGGGACAATTTGTTACCCAATCAGCCTAAGAGCACATTTTTGGGATGTGGGATGAAACCGGAGCACCCGGAGAAAACCCACGCAACCACGGGGAGAACGCGCAAACTCCCGCAGACACAGGCCCAAATCCATGTGTCTGCACAGCAACAGCGATAGTCTCTGAGCTATCATGTTGCCCATCTGATGGTCCAGTTTAAGCATACACTAACGACGTGAAGCACTAGGCTACTCCTGAAGTAACATCCAGGAGCAGCCCTCACACGACCTGTCGAATGCATGCACCTTGTTGGTCAACAAGGTGGACGGAACAGCCTGTGGAAACAATTAAAGTATTTAAACAGTCCTCCTATATCCCTCTATCTGCAGACCGCTCATGTGGCTGTCCAAGAGACCCTTAAACAACCCTAGCATGCCTGCTCCCACCACCTTACTCGGTAGTGCATTCCACACCCCCACTACCCTTTGTGTGAAAAACTGCCCTCTAATATTAGTCTTATGCATAGCCCCCCTCACCCTAAGACCGTGACCCCTCGTTCTATCCGAATCTAATGCTGGAAAAAGCTTACCTCCCCTCAGTGATAGAAACACAGAAACAACCATGTTGAAAGTGGAACATACTGTGCCTATTCCTTTGGTACTTTCTTTAAAAAAAAGGTTTACTGTGCTTATTAATGTATTAAGCAGTTTATTTATTTATACATTGATTGATGTATGTGAATCAGTAAAATCAGAGGGCTGTTGCTGATGCTTTTCTGCAGAGACTGGAAACTGGGAATAACCTCAACCTCCAGACTCCAGGTACTATGTCTTTTCACAGGCCCTCACAGCAATTTGATTTGTGGTTATTGGCAAAGTCATCAGGAATATGGCATCGCTCCTTTAAACACAATGCATGAGAGATAGGGAAAGTTGCAGAGACATGGGCAGCAGGAAATATGTAGAACGAGGGTCGAATTACACTGGTGGGCGGTTTGGTGCGGAGGTAAGAACATCCACCTTTTCAATTAAGGTAACAGTTTCAGAAGGAGAAGAAACAAGGATATAGTGAAACGGAGACAGGTGGAAACAGAAGATCAAAACAGATGGTGATGCAGGAAGAGGATTTGAGAAAGAGAAACAAGATTCGAAGGTTTCAGGGTATAGTGACTGGATACAGTTCCAATCGTACCCTCTCAGATAGTCTGAATTTGTGGAGAAAAGTCCTGGGAGGGTGATTTTAAAAAGTGCTAGAAAGAAATCCCAAACTGAAAGAAGGAGTTGAGTAGCTTCTGGATACTGAGAGCGGGGCAGGGGATGGACAGGGTGGAGGAGGACTAACATTTTCATTCAGTTTCAAAAGATTCTGTTTCAGGTTCTCTATCTTTTTCCTTTTCAAATTTCTGCCCGATTTGAAGAAATTGAGGAAAGTGGAGAGTAAGTGAGAATGAGGACACTAAAGACAGAGAGGTATAGAATGATAGAATCATACAGCACGTAAGCTCTTCGGCCAATTGTGCCTGAGTCTGCACGTGATAAACAGTTGAAATTTTATCTAACCTCATGTCCCACACCTGGCCCATAGCACTGAAATGCCAAGTGCTCATCGAAATTATTTTTGAAGTATACGAAGCAACTGGTTTCTACCAGCCTCATGTGCAGTGCATTTCAGACCGTCACCACCTGCTGGATTAAAAACGTTTTCCCTCACAATCGCCTCCTCTCCCCACCCAAACATTCTTATCTTCATCTAGAAACCTTCTACCTTGTGACTGACCATTTAATTAAGGAGAACAACCGTTTCTTCTCTACTCCATCCACCTCTCTCCTAACCGTGTACAACACGATCAGCTTGCACCTCAGTTGTTCTGCTCCAAAGAAATCAAACCAAGCCTATCCAAGCACTTTTCATAACATTGATGTTCCAGACCAGACAGCATCCTGATGATTTTCCTCTGCACCTCTCCAAAAAAATAGCGACCAGACTTCCACATGACTCTCTAGTTGTGGCCTCACTAATGTTCTATAAAACAACAACATGTAATCCTCTTTGTAATCTGTGTCTCGAATGTGATCTGTCTCACCGCCCTACTCACATGCCCTTCTGCTGCCAGAAGTCTGTGGGCAACCAGCTCAAAGTCCCTTTGTTCCGCCGAGCTTTCTCGTATCCTACATTGAGTACTTCATTGTCAAATCATTCTTTCATAAGTTTATCATCTCACATCTTTCAGAATAAATACCATCTGCCACTTGCCTGCACATTCGTATATTCCGTCTATATCTTTTTTGCAAGCATTACACGCTCATTAATACATTATTAGGCACCCTTCCATTGTTGGTGTTATCAGCAAAATTAGTTATAGCCTCGACACATCATCAATGTGTCACTTGCATTAATTATGAATAATCGGGGCGCAACACAGATCCTTCTTGTACGCCACTGGACACTGGTTTGCAGTCACTAAAATACCTTTCTATCATCATCCTCTGCTTCGACAATTGAGCCAGTTTTGAATCAATCTTATCAAATTACCCTTTATCCTATGTGAATTAGCCTTCTTTAAAAGTTCCCCCATGTGAAACCTTGCAATGCTTTACTGAAATCCTTACAAACCTGGTATTTTCTTCTGGCATCTTTCTGAAAATACACCCTGGCCTCCAATGCAACGCTGAGCACACTTGAACAAAGAATTAATTCGTGGATTATAAGCACATGGATATATAATGTCATAACTAGATGATACTTAGATCAGATATTCCATTCTGCTGAAATAATCACAAACAGTCCAGATCGACACTGACAAATAGACCATGTAATATATATTCATTGGTGTCGGATATTCCACTTTGGTTAGTGATCCACATGTAGAGTTTGGATTTATTCTTACTCCTATAAAAATCAGAGAAATCAACTTCACTGAAATCCGATCTCTCAATATACGCAATAATATTGAATACAATTATTTCACTGATCATTGAGCCTGTGAGATTATTCTGTTATTGACAATAATTAAAATAATAGAGATAATACAAGAAATTTGATTTAAATGAATTTCATCATTCATCTGGTGTGTGTGTAGCACTGTGCATCAGATCAGCAGAGATATTTTCAGTTCAAAATCAGAAAGTTTTTCAAACACAGATTGAAACGATTTGACCGGTTATAGTCACTTACCAGGAACACCAATAATGGCAATGATTGGGTAGATTATTTTCGCAGCTTTCTCAACTGGATACAACATTCTCAATGTGCAGTAATGAATCCCTTCGTGCTGCTCAGTCTCTCTGTCTTAATCTGTGAGCTATATATTCCCAAAGCCTTTAATTTATACATTCTAGAATCAGCTGAGGAACATTGAGGGAGAACAAAGGTGAGAAGTTATTTTTTAACACATGAACAAACAGATTGCAACATTGAGTTCAGTGATGAAAACATTTATTTTTCAATGGAATGACGGCTTTCAAAACACTGGATTCTGTTGATCACATTTATCATCCAATAGTAAATGGAAAGACACTGCCCACTCAAACAATCCCATCTCTCGGTCTCAGTTTGTTACAGTGATATCTGGACTGTGACCATTCAGTAACTAAGTTCCAACAGTTACCGCGTCTCTCTGTGTGTGATGTTTAACTGGATATTCATTTCAGTGACTTAAGTGGATTAGGGATTTCGATAATTCCAAAATTCTGCTTATCAACACGATGGGGCATAGCTTTAAATTGAGGGGTGAAAATTATAGGACGGATGTCAGAGATAGGTTCTTTACTCAGAGGGTAGTAAGGACGTGGAATGTCCTGCCTGCAGCAGTTGTGGACTCGCCAACTTTACAAGCATTCAAATGGTCATTGGATAGACATATGTATCATATTGGAATGGTTTAAGTTAGAGGGTCATTAGATTGGTTCCACGGGTCACCGAAGGGCCTGTACTGGCCGCAGTGTTCTATGTTCTATAATAATCTGGAAATACTAACGTGCAAAGAGAATTATTTTACCCCTAAAACAAAAACAGCTACTGAAACTGAGAAATCATTTAGAAAATGGGATATCACAAAAAAGTCAGACACTGCAACACACACAATCACATCATCTCATAGTAAAAAAAAATAACTGTGACAAGTAATGCACAGGCTCCAGCTTATATTTGTCCCACATCTGATTCACAACCTTATCCTGGGAGAGAATCGGGTGAGGATAATGAATGGATAGGAGTGAGAGAAGAAGACTCTAAGAGATGAAAGTGAAGAAGAGGAAAATAGAAAGAAATATACAGAGGGAGGGAGTCTGGGAGAGGTTATGAGGAAGCAGATAATGTGATAGGAATCGTGTTTATGTAAGCAACTTAAACACGTGAGAATTCAGCTCCATCTTAAAAGAATCGGTGCAGTGCTCACTTTAAATAATTGAGCTGACGTATTGAGTCCTGTTCTGGGATACACACTTTATACATGATATGAAGACGTTGGTGAGAGAAATGGAGGAGAGGGTCTAACAGGAAATGGCAACTGGAATGAGAGAGAGGAAGAGACATTGACTAAGAGAGTGATGGCTGAAAACGGAGGAAGATGTCAACGAATACAGAGTTAGTGAATAAGACAGAGGCGCAATTTAAATCAAAGGTTTGACTATCCACTCAGGGATTGAGAGTGAGAGACAAAGGGGTGAGTTGAGGAAGGAACATTGATGGAATGAGAGAAAGAGAAAGTGGAGGCGAGGGGTAGAGAGATGAGGCGAATGAAGCAGATACCAGATAATGGAGAGAGAGAGCTGGAGCAAACGGAAAGAGAGAGAAACAGAGTGAGTGAGGAGAGTTGGGCCAATGGAGGACGAACGATATGAGGAAGGAGGGATTGGGCCATAGAGGGAGAGATGAGTGAGAGAGAGAATAGACTGAAAAATGACATGGTGATAGATGAATTTGGGAAAGGGTGTGTAGATAGTTTGAGTCATGTTGAGATCAAACAAGATAAGATATTGGGATTCTAGGAAACGTACAACAAATGGCTGAACCGTTAAGAGAATTGAAGGGCAGAGGGATCTGGTTGTACAGGTACACAGGTCACTGAATGTGGCAACGCGGAGGGAGAAGATAATCAAGAAAACAGAAGGCATGCTTGCCTTCATCGGCCGCGAGATTGAGTTTAAAAAACTGGCCACTCATGTTGCAACTTCACAGGACTTTAGTTGGTTTGCACGGGGAATGTAGTGTCCCATTCTCGTAGCCACACTACCAAAAAGATGTGGAGGTTTTGAAGAGGATACAAAAGAGATTTACCAGAATGTTGCCTGGCATGGTGGGCATTAGCTATGAGGAGAAGTGGGAGATATTTTATTTGTTCTTAACAGAATGACGGTGGTTGAGGGTTGACCTAATAGAAATCAAGACGATTACGAGTGGCATGGACAGATTGGATAGAAGAAGCTTTTCCCTCGATGCAAGAGTCAATTACTAGGGACATAGGTTTAAGATGTGGGGGCAAGGTGCAAAGGAGGCAAGCTTTTTTTTTCACAGAAGGTGGTGGGTGCTTGGAATTATCTGCTGGGGGAGGTTTTAGAAGCAGAAACGATAGTGAGTTAAAGGGGGCGTTTTGATAATACATGAATAGGATGGGAATAAAGGAATCTAGACCCCGGAAGGGTAGGGTACTTTACTTCAGCCAGGCAGCACAGTCGGTGCAGACTTGGAGGGACCAAGGGCCTGCACCTGTGCTATAATTTTCTCTTTTTGTCTTTCTTCTTTGTTGGGACGATGGAGGAGTTTTGAAGCAATTGAGTTAGAAAAGTTGTACAGAATGGAGAAAATCACCGAGAGAGGGAGAGATAGAGTCAGGGAGGGGGAGATAGGGTGAATGAGTGATAGGCGAGTGAATTGGGGAGAAACGGGGGATGAAACAGAAAGGCACAGTGACACTGTGGTTAACTATTGTCTCACAGCGCCAAGGCCCCAGGTTCAAATCCGGCATCAGGTCACTTTCGGTGTGGAGTTTGCACGTGTTCTCCGTGTCTGTATGGGTTTCCTCCGGATGTTCTGGTTTCCTCCCATAGTCCAACAATGTGCAGCTAGGTTGATTAGCTACGCTGAATTGTTCACTATTGTCAGCGGAACTCGCAGAGTAAAATATGTGGGATTGTGGGAATAGAATGGGTGGGAATGTGGTCGAAGGAATGACCTCGTGCCGTACTGTAGGGTCATACGATTCTATAAAACGCAGAGGGATGGAGGGATAGATGTGGCAAATGAGGAAAACAAAGAGCAAGCGGTTGGAGAGACGGACCGAACAAGGAAGAGAAGGAATGAACGATGGAAAGATGCTATAGGAAGGTTTGCTGCAAAGGATGAATGATGAAGAGATGGAGCAAATGAAGGAGACTTAGGGGAATGAGGGAAAAATGACAGGGATCGAAGCGAGGAAGGGAAAGACAGAGTGAATGTGGGAGAGCCCGGACAAATGAGAGCGAGACGGGGCAAAGGAGGGAGGGATGCGGTGAGGTAGGCAGAGACATAATGGAGTCGGGAGAGACTGAGAGACGGAGGGAGAGATGGTGCAAAGAAGCGAGGGATGGGGAGAGGGTTGAGGCAGACCTTGACAGGATGAGAGAGTCATTTGCCAGTGAGGGAGAGATGCGTTGAGGGAGGGAGTAACAGGATAAGGGCAAACAGGAAAAGAGAACTATGGACAGTGCGAATGAGGGAAAAACTGGACATGATAAGAAAAATGGAGTGACTGCGGTACAAAGTGGGGCACAGGAGGGTGAGGGAGGAACATTGCAAATGAGGGAGAGACAAGTTTTCAAAGGGACAGACCGGGTGAATAAGCAGTGATGAGATAATGAATGGAGCAAACGTAGGAGAGACGGGACAATGAAGCAAGCTTCATGGGTGCTGAGTAAGAAAGTTTATAAGGAATGGAAAAATTCGATAAGAAAGTGAGAGACAGGACGACGAAGGAGAGACAGTGAGGGAGAATGCTTGCAGGTTTAGGAGGAAGAGAGGGGCGAACGAGGAGAGTGCAGGTTTGGCAGGGAGAAAGCGTTTAAGAGATAGATAGGGGGAGGGGGAATGAGACAAATAGGGGAAGGACAGTGTGAGCTATTGAGGGAATGACAGAGCAAAATTGGGTGAGTTTGGGCGAATGAGTGTGAGCCAAAGAATATAGAACAAAGTGCAAAGAACAGGAAAGGAATAGGTCCTTCTATCCTCTATGTCTATGGCGATCACGATACCGACCCAAACTAAAACCATAGGAACTTACAGAGTTCATTTCGTCCATTCCAATCCTATTCATGCATTTATTTAATTGCCCCTTAGATATTTCTATCGTACGTGCCCCCTTCACTAACTTAGGTACCGCGTTCCAGACATTCAGCATCCTCTGTGCAAAACACTTATCTTCAATATCTCCTCCAAACGCTTCCCCACATACATAAAATTTTGACCATTAGTACTTGACTTCTCTATGCTAGGGAAGAGCATCTGACTATCCACTCTGTCCATGCCACTATAATGACCTGTACCACGTCATCCCCTCAACCTCCATCGTTCCAGTGAGAAAAAACTGTTTTTAACCAACTTCACCTCATAGCTAATACTCACCAGATCAGGGAACATTCTGGTAAACATCTTTTATATCCTTTTTCAGTCATTCATATCCTTGTGGTTATGTGTCGACTAGAATTGTACACAACATTCTAAATAATGCCTAACTAAGGTTATGCATAGCTGGAGCATAGCCTGCCATTTTTATACTGAAAGCCCCGACTGATGAAGCCAGGCATGCCATATGCTTTTTTGACCACTGATTGGTGGGCATGTACGCACATATATCTCTACTAGTCAATACTCTTAAGGGTTCGACCATTTAATTATAAATACTAAATGCATTAGATCTTCAAAAATGTATTATCTCAGGCTTGTCCGGATTAAACTCCTTCGTCCTTTTCTCCGTCCAAGTGCCCAACTAGTCAATACCTTGCCGCACTCACTGACAGTTCACTTCACTGTCCGCAACTCCACCAAGTTTTGTGTCACCTGTGATATTGGACCAGCTACATTTTCCTCCAAATCATTGATATAAGAACAACACATGTGGCAGAAATGATCCCTGTAGAATACCGCTAATCGATTCAGAAAAACACCTCTCTACTTCTACGCTCTGACTGCGATGGCCAAGCCAGTACTCTGTCCAGCTCGCCAGCTCTCCTCTGATTCCGTGTGATTTCACCTTTTGCCCACTCTATCACGAGGTCATTGTCAAAGGCTTTACTAAAGTCCATTAATACAACATCTATTGTCTTGCTCTCATCTATCATCTTCGTTAATTTGTTGAAACATTCGATTAAGTTAGCGAGGCACAATTCCATCCTACCCCTCACATCGCCTTCACAAAATAGTGCTGTTTATCACTAATTGGACCATTTGTTTCCAGATGTGAACCAATCCTTTCCCGAAAATTTCTTTCTGGTAATATCTCTACCACTGACAGAAGGCATTCAAACCTACAATTTCCTGGTGATCCCGCTGACCCTTTTAAAGAAATGGGACAACATTAGCTATCCTCCAGTCCTCTGGGTCTTCACCTGTAACCAATGATGATTCACAAATCTCTATCGAGGCCCCAGCAATTTCTGCCCTTGCCTCGCTCAGTGTTATGGGGTGGATCCCATCAGTTCCGAGGGAATTACCTACTTTTTTTTTAGGTTTGCCCTAAGCCTTCTCCTTTTTGATATCGACATGACCCAGAACGTTTACATACTCTACCCTAATCTTCTCATCCAACCAGTCCTTCCTTTGGTTTATAGCGAGGCAAGGTATTCATTTAGTATTTCGTCCATTTCTTCTGGTGTCATGCATAGATTCCCTTCACTATCCTTGAGTACACCAAACTTCCCCTAGCTACTTTCTTGCTCGTTACATACAAATAAAATGCCTTAGGATTTCCCTTAATCATATTTATTAAGGATCTTCATGCTCTCTTTCAGCCCTCCTAAATCTTTCCTGAAGTCCTTTCCTATGTTCTAAATATTCTTCACGGCCTTTATCTGTCCTAAGCATTTTAGACCTTATGAATGCCTCATTTTTATTTTTAACAAAGCTCATAACATCGTTATCCGGGTTTCCCGATACATGCCACACATATTCTTCATCCTCACAGGTACATACTGGTCCTGAATTCCAATCAACTGACATTTGAAATTTTCCCACATATCAGCCATTGATTTATCCCCAATCTACACTCCCAGATCGTGCCTACCGTAGTTGTAGTTAGTCTTCCCCAAGTTTAATACCTTTTCCTGAGGAATACTCTCGCCCAAATCCACAAGCGCCTTAATACTTATTGAAGTATGACTATTGTTCACAACATGCGCTATTACTAAGATTTCAATCAATTGGCCAGGCTCACTTCCAAATACCAGGTCTAATATGGCTCCTTCTCGAGTTTGGCTATTTACAAAATGTGTCAAGCCGCTGAACGCCCCTTGCAAGTTCTGTCCCACCCACTCTTCTCGCTGTAAGTGAGGCCCAGTCAACAGAGGGAAAGTTAAAATCGCCCACCACAGCTACGCTGTTGTCTTTGCATCTTTCCAAAATCTGTCTGGATATCTGTTCCTCTATCTCCTGTTGACTGATGGGAAGCTAGTATAAAACCTCAATATTGTGACTGTTCCCTTCATATTCGTGAGCTCTACCCACATAGGCTCGCTGCCTGAAACCATCCCGATCGCCAATCAATCCAGACTGACATCCTAGCACAAGGTTGTATGTTCTTTTCTCCTATCCTTCTCCATTTTCCTTTACTCTGTAGTTGTTTGTGAACAATTAAATCTTCAAAATGTTCCAGTTTGGATAAAAGGTCTGCTACCTGAAACATCCACACTATTTCTCTTTATTGTTGCTTTTTGACCTGCTGGGTGTTTCCAATATTTTCTGTTTTGACCTGGAATTTACAGCAGCTGTGGTATCTTGTTTTTGGCTCGAGATGGATCAGTTTCATCTGACTGAAAACTATCTGTTCAAACAGATAAACACATGAGGTTTGAAGTAATGAGGCAGCATATGTCACAACATTTGACATTGAATGAAGCAAAATGAGAATTGATCATTTCATAAAATATTATTAACACAATATATATTTCATTGTCGTGGCCAGTATTTGCTTGACATCCTTAATTCTCTTGAACTGAATGTTTTGCTGAGCCATTCAATAGCCCAGTTTACAGTCAATCACATTGCCGTGGATCTGGGCTCTTGTGCATGATAGATTTGGTAAAAATGGCAGGTTTCAATTTGTAGGGGACCGGAATTTTTCACGGCAATCAGAATAAAAATCTTCATTTGTGAGTCCAGCTTTCACTTCAGTTTCAGCTCCAGGCTGTGGGGGATTTGAAACTGTGTCCCTGGGCCTCGGGATTCATACTCTCTGATTTTACCATAATGTCATTACACTCTCGGATAAAGGCACATTGAAACAAACATTCCAACCAATGCGCCGTGGAAATCAGTGTCAGACACTGAGAGTATAGAGTAATGAACGAAACATTCCTTGCTCTCATTCAAATGCAGAAAAATGTAATGATCCCTCAACGGGTCATTCCCAATCTGGAGTGGGAGGAATAGGGAACTGTTCAGTCCCTGAATTTTTATCAGAACTGGAAACAAGTTACAGTTAATTAAAATCACAGAAGAAAAGGTTTGTGATCATGTGGAAGGCGGGGCACATTAAATAACAACGTAATGATGAAAGGGGAAAGTGGTGGGAATTGGAGAAGTTAAGAAATTAAAGTGAGTAATTATGTATTTGTCATCTGTTTATGCTCTGCTTGAAATGTTTTACTCTGTTGACCACTTCACTTCTCTCCCACACTGAACAACTTCAACGCGAAAACAGAAAATTTTGAAAAATCTCCGCCGTTCTGACGGCAGCTTCGGTGAGAGAGCAGAGTTAACGTTCCGGGTCGGGTCTATGCTCTTTCTGCAGAGACTGACAGACATGCTGAGATTTTCCAACGTTTTCTGTTTTTGTTTCAGATGTTGGAATCCACAGTTTTATCTAGGGCCGGGTAGAGGTGCTCTACTGATTAGTCGCATCAGTGCGTAGGTACAGGGATAGGGCTGGAGGAATGTGTTTTGGTGATTAGTTGAATCAATATGTCAAGGGATGGTAGTAGGGTCTGAGTGAAAGTGTTCTTTAGTTTGTGAGGTCAGTATGTCAGAGTACAGGAATGGGGACTGGGGAAAATGATCTCTGTATTATTGGGGTCAGCATGTCACAGTACAAGGATAGGACCAGGATAAAGGTACTCCAAAGATTAGTGGAGACAGTCTATCAGGGTACAAGGATAGAGCGCGGGGAAAGTCTGTTTGTCTGTTGACTAGTGGGGTTAATATGTCAAGGTACAGGGATAGGGTCTGGGTAAATGTGTTCTTTTGTTCAGTGGGATCAATATGTCAGACAACGGGAATCGGGCCTGGATCTGTTAATTAGTTAAATTAGTTAGCTAGTTAAAGTGCTCTGTTAATTAGTGTGGTCCTTATGTCAGGGGACAAGGATAGGGCTTGGGGATACGAGTGGATAGATTTCTGATAGACAAGGGAGTTAAGGGTTATGGGAAGAAAGCGGGATTCACCTCAGATCAGCCATAATCTATTTTAATGGCGGGGCAGACTCGGGCTAGATGGCCTACTCCTGCTCCTATTTGTTATGTTCTTATGTTCTTATGAAACTGATCTGTTGTTTTCATATGTGTCCATGTTTTTGTGGATGTATCTGGGTGCCTGAGTATGTGTATTCAGGCAAGATTATTCTTTCATTATGCAAAATCATTGACTAACAGGAACCTGCAGCGAACATTGGAGCTTAGTCATTGTCGCATTATGCGTCAACGTGGGTAAAACACTGCAGTGCATTTAACCATTCTACTCTCAATGTTGAAAATGTTTTAAAGGAGAATGTTTTATTGACAATGTCAACATCGAGACTGAGTTGCCTACCAATGCTGTTGTTGAGGAACATTAGGCAATAATTCCGTAGATGCCTATTCAAATATTTGGTTGCATTGAATTGGATTGCAATCACCGATGTCTAATTATGTTAGGTATGAAGATAAGTATCCGGCATATATTCACTGAGAGTGAGGCAATATCCCAAAGCTGAAATCCTAGTGAAGCTGAAACGACCTCTGGGGGATTATTTTCTAATTGTGTGCCTCAATCTTCCATTGTGGTGTGGGAGATCCTTATACTTGGATAGTGTTCCTCGTGCTTTGGGGAAGAGAACGATATTTTACTCTGAGAGATTTGGTTTGAAGCATAGATTGGAAAAAAGGATATCCATTTTGCCTGATGAGGAAAAGAGTTTCACAAAGTGCTAATTTATTCATTTTTAAATCATGGTTTATTTTTTTTTAAATCAGAGAACATTTTACAGAAACATTTTTTTAAGTTCACAGAAGAGAACGTAACGATTTATTTTCACATTGAGAACAGAGCACGTGTGCTCTAAGCTGCCCAATATATGAGCAACTGTAACAGGTACGAAAAAGAGAAAGCAGGAGCTCAACATAAAGAAAAGGAAACAATTCTGTACAATGAGTACGAGAAGATAATTATTTATACATGAAATTTAGGGGAAACTACGAGATATATTTATTTTACAATGTTTATCTCCATAAATTTCAGACTGAAAAGCAGAATTACTGGACACGGCCATTTGAGTTAAAAATACTGAAAGATAAACTGAGAGATTTTTACTGTTAGAGTGAGCAAGACAGATAATATTTTTGTGCCATGCAGATACCTTAATAATCAGCTGTGGGAAATCTACAGCGTCCAAAATTCAATCGATTATTTGATCTGTAAAACAGAGGTAAAATAATGAAGTGCATGTCTATGATCTGGGACCTTATTAGATTTTTTAATTAACAAATCATTTAGAAGCTTTTCAAACAGCTTCTGTCTGTTTGAAGTGTGAGTAAATTGAATATTCTCACCTTCATCAGAGTGACACCAGCACTGTAAGACATGCTCAGGAAGAACAGGACGATGAATGTGGAAGCAGTTGTCCAAATGTTGTTGTTATCATCCTCATTGTCTTCAATCCAGATGCGATCTTTGGTATATATGAGGTCACAGGTGAGGAAACATAATTAGATTGCTTTATTTGTCCACCATATCTTACTGTCATTTCTCTTATTCTCCCCCCGTAAGCAATTAATTTATTCTCGAATCATGTTTTCATTTTATATCTTTTGTGACATTGAGTAACCAAATTCTGTAACTAGCTCCACACTTCTTCTTCCTTTACATTCGTTTTACAATCTATATTGAGAAATCTGACAACCTTTCTTCAGTATTAGTTCACTTTCGAGCCATTTTCTGCAATCTACTCCTGGAGAATAGTGTGCTGGGTTTTAAGGGAGATTCGCTGATCTGTTCATTCGTAAACTGCAAATGTTGCTATTTAAGAGCTCGAATGTGAGTTCCCATCTTATTTGTTTATTTGTGGTGGAAACACTTGTGATGAACTTATATCAATTTCTCACAAAGAACATTGTTCAACGTATTTGTTGAATTACTTTGTTATATAAAGAAAAACTATAGTTGGAGAACATGCTTGCTGAAAAATGGCTTGAATTATACTTTCAACAATAGCCTGGCTTTAGTATTTATGTGTTTGCGTTTGTTTAAATGTGTGCAACGCTTTGCATTACGATTTGTTTGAGTGCTCGTGTGTATTTGTTTATGTGTGGCCATGTGTCAATGAGTATTGCTTTGTAATTTTTTTGTATGATATTCTACTTTTGTCAATGTGTGTGAATCTTTCTATGTGTTGCAACATGTTTAATTGTTTGTATCCGTACTAATGCATGTTTCGGCGTTCATGTCAGTTCATATGTGTATTAAAATATGTTTTGTCATGGATCTATCAGTGCATTAATATTTTTCCTACGTGTATGTTAATGGTTTACTTATGTGGCAATACATTTAAGGTTTATTTATTATTGTCACATGGAGGCTTACATTAACACAAATGAAGTTACTGTGAAAATCACCTGGTTGCCACATTCCAGCAGATAGTCGGATACACTGAGGGACAACTTAGCATGGCCAATATGCCTACCCCAAACGTCTTTCAGACTGTTAGAGGCAACAGGGGCACCCTGAGGAAACTCGTGCAGACATTGGGAGAACTTGCACGCTCTGCGCAGACAATGACCCAAGCAGGGAATCTTACAGATGCCTCTGGCACTGTGAGTCAAAGTTGCTAACCGTTTTAACTATCGCATAGTGCCGTTCCGATCTTTATAACCATGCTTTTATTAAATATACGTTGGCGTATCATGACTACAAATGTGTGCGTTCATGCTCAAAAAAAATTAGATATAACTCTTATTATCAAAGGAATCAAGGGATATGGGGAAAAGGCGGGATCTGGATATTGGATTTGATGATCAACCATGACCTAAATGAATGGCTCAGTAGGCTCGAAAGACTGGATGGCCTACTTCGAGTTCTACTCCCCATATTTCTATGCTTCTTGTGTATTAATGAACGAGTCGCAGAGTAGTTAACAATAGTGAGGGCACGAAGAGGCATATGATTGCAAGCATAAACTAATGTGATGATTACTGATGCAAGATAGTTTGATAATAATTAGGGCATGTTAAAAAGCGAGCATGTTCTTTTGAGTATCAGCACATTAACTGTTGCATCTATATTTGTATTGCTGAATGTTTTGCTGTCTGTTGATCTATTTGTGTGTCCAGGTGTAGTCGGCTGACATCAGCCTGTATGTCTACATACAGGTGTGAGAAATCATGCATATTTATATCTATATTCTGTCATTTTGATGGCATTTGCATTCTATGTCCTTCCGTAAGTTTTCTTGTATGTATTTATGCGTGAAAGATTGTTTGCATGCATCTGGGTGCCTGAGCATTTGTATTTGCATGCACCTGCATGTTTGTGGGTCCATGTCTTCTGCGTCTGTGTGTTGTATAAGTGCATCCGCATGAATACGTGTGTATGTTCTGCATATTTCACTATTATGTTTTGATTGTATTCATTGGTATGTACGTTTGTATATGCATGTGCGTGCATCCAATTATGTCTCCATCTCTTTTTGTGTGTTTTTTTGCGTGCGTCTGTGATGATTTTACCCAAATTCTTTTTTGGTGTAGTGTGTGTGTGCAGCGGATTACATACTATTTCCGTTTGTTTATTGGAAGAGTGAATTTGCAGTGAATTAAATACTGTTCCTCTCCCTCCCTATGTTGGGGAATTGCAGATAGAGTGAATTAACTATTCCCCCAATATTCTTTGCTGGGGATGTGGGGTGCCTTGGATAAATGAATCACATTGCTGCCTCACAGTGCCAGGGACGTGAGTTCAATTCCGGCTTGGGTTATTATTTGTGTATTGTTTGCACAATCACCCCATGCCTGCGCGTGTTTCTTCAGGGTGCCCCGATTTACCCTCAGGGTGCCCCGATTTACCCTCAAAATCCAAAAATATGTGGGTTTGTTGGCCATGTAAATTTGCCCCTTACTGTCGGAGAGGTGGGAGGCGTTTTGTTACAGGGATTGGGCCTGGGTGAGATTGTTGTTGGTGTAAGTTCGATTGACTGATTGGCTTCCTTCCACACTGCTTGAATTCTATCTGATGCTTAATACACTCCCTCCCACTACCTTTCTATAGCAACTGGGTTTTACAGTCAATTCCTGATTGACTAATGTCCCTTATTTCCTTTGTTGAGGGAGTAGGAATATAGCAGGTTAACTATTATCACACTCCTGACTCTTCGTTGGGAGACAGAGAATCCAGTGTGCTTCCAATTTCTTTCTCCCGCTATTTGATGGGGATTATTCCTCCATGTTTCTGTGTGACACTCACTTTAGTTCCAAGTGGACATGATGCATCAGCTTAAAGCTGCCATCAATGTGTAAATGCATGGACAATAAAAGAAGCAGGAACATCGAGATCTAAATGCTGTCTTTGCTTGTCAGAAATGTTGAAATTATCGGATTTATCCTCAGCGGCAGGACAATTGGTGAAGTTATTTTGCAAAATCTTGGAATGAATGTGCTCCAGCCTGTCTCGAACCCAAGGTGCCTCTGACATGGGAACACTGGTTGCACAAGACATGGGATCGAGATTTGTAAACATCCTGCCCTAATGAAATAGTTCGGACATTAGCAAAGCAGAAATACAAACAATGAAGCGATTGTATATTTAAATTAAGTTGGAGGAAAAAAAAAACCTTTATTATTTTTATTGCAGTTCGAAAAGTAACCGATTGATTCTCAATGACATGAATTAACGGTGTCCATCAGTGCAAGGGAAATATTCACAAAACTGGGTTTACCGCTGGATTTGTCAACTGTTCTGTTGATGATTTTCCAGGGGATGGCTTCATGTCCCACCACACAGGAGTAAGAAGCGCCGCTGGACCATTCCTCTGCTGCAATGGATAACAAGCTGTACATGAAGAAGGAGTTATTGCCGTTCTCCGCCACCACCTTGGTGTTGCTGTAGTTCCCGGGATTCACCGGCTTGTCGTTGACGGTCCACTTGACCAAGATCTCTCGGGGGGAGAAACCTCTCACTAAGCAGCTGAGGGAGACGAATCTCTGAGCGGAGACTTCTTCTGCCGAGGGCAGGAGGACAGAGACGAACGGTTCCCGTGGATTTGGATCTGCAGAAATGTACAATCAACATCAATAAAGTGGAGAACTCCAGAGGAAATCAAACTGCTGGTTAGTCATGATGGAAATTTGATTTGCTCTGGATTGTACCAGTTTCCATTTTCCACTTTTTAGTCTATTTCGTTTCCCAGCTCGGAGCAGACGTGGATGCAATTTTCTGTGGAACATGGTGGATTAAATTAGAAAGTTTCAGAAAGCTTTTTTTTTACCAGAGAAACAGGTCATTTGACCCAACTGTTCTGTGTCAGTATTTGACTCCACAGTAAACTCTTCCCATCTTACTCGGAGAGGTGTCAGAGGAACCAGCAGACATAATAGACTGCAAGTTAAAAAAGAGGAACTGCGCAAAAGGCTAATTAATATGAAAAAAATCCATACTGTTGGTGATACAGCACGAATTAGCACGAATATAGACTAGGCTAACTAATAAAAGTTAGAGACTTTGGATTAGCGAGTATTTGCAGGATGGTAACTGTAATTACTGAAGTGCTGCCGGTACCAATCTGGGGTCATCATTATTTCTGATGTATAAACACGAGGGCGTCGAGTTAGTTGGATGTACATATGCCAAGTTTTCCACTGAAACAAAAACAGTCGGGAAGGCAAATAGTAAGGATAGTAAGTGGACAAAACTTGGCAGACAGTAAGTGGACAATATTTGGCAGACAGAGTATAATATAGGACAATGTGAATTTATTCACTTTGATAGGGAAAATAAAAAGCACTTATTATTTTGATGGAGAAACAAACTGTTGCAACATGAGACCTGGAGATCATCGGACTTAAATTACTCAAACCTAGCACTCATGTTGAACAGGTAAAATAGAATTCAAGAGGAATGTTAATCATGGTGACGTAATACAAATTGGAGATAATGAATTTTGAATTTGCAATTTCTAATATGGAGAAGCAATATACAGTCAATGACAGAACGCGTCAGAGTATTGATAAGCAGAAGGATCTGTGTGTATAGGTACACAGGTCACTGAAAGTGGCACTGCAGGTAGAGAAGGTAGTCAATAAGGCATACGGCATGTTTGCTTTCATTGGCCGGGTCGCTGAGTTTAGAAATTGGTGCAGTTTTGTAGAACCTTATTTTGTGCTGCACCTGGAAGAAAGTATTCAATCCTGGTCTCCACACCACCAGAAAGATTTGGAAGCTTTAGGAGGGCGCAGAAAGTATTTATCATGATATTGTTTGTTTTGGAGAGCATTATCTATGAGGAGAGGTTGGAAAAACTTGGTTTGTTCTGACTGGAACGACAGAGTTGGGGAGGAATCTGATAGAAGTCTGCACGATTATAAGTGGCATGGACAGAATGGATAGTCAGAAGCTTTTTTCCCAGTCTGGAAGAGCTCATCACCAGAGGGCATAGGCTTAAGGTACGAGGGGAAGGTTTAAACAAGATGTACGAGGCGAGATTTTTTTACACAGAGGGTGGTGGTTGCCTGGAATTTCCTGTCAGGGGAGGTAGTGGAAGCAGATAGATACTTAGTTTTAAAGGCATATTGACAAATACATGAAAGAATGAGAAAACAGGGATATGGCCCCCGAAGGGCAGGGGTCTTTAGTTCAATCGGGCAGCATGGGCGGTGCAAGCTTAGAGAGCCGAAGGACCTGTTCCTGCGCTGTAATTTTATTTTTTTATTATTATTTCAAAACGAATGGAAGATAAAAATAGAGGCGAATTGCTCAAATGGTTTAGGCGCTAATGGGATTAAACCTGATACACCATGAAGATGCTCCCTTTTTTAAAAGAAATATGACTGGCATTGAAGGCAGAGAGCAGAAGGTTTCACTACGTTGATCCTGGATCACAATCGATTTTCATATGAGGAGCAGTTGACTAATTTTGACCAGTAGTCACTGGAGTTCAGCAGAATAGAGGCGAAATTAATGAGAAGCACCGGATTCTCCGGCGGGGTTTGAGGGGGTAGAAGCTGAAAGTTACTTTTACCCTTGTGGGAAAGTATAGGGTGAGAAGCACATAATCTCATAATAAGAGGGTATCGTATTGAAGAGCGATGAGGAAGAACTTGTTCTCTCTGAGGGCAGTGAATCTGTGGAATTCTTAACGCAGAGGGCTGTAGCGGGCTGTTAAGTGTGTTGAAGGCTGAAGTGGATAGATCAGTAATCAATAAGGAATACCGGATTATGGAGATAAGGTGGGAACGTGGAGTGGAGAATAACCATATGAGATTAATTATTGTCTTTCTGAATGTCAGAATAGGCATGTCCATGAACTGAATAGCCGGCTTCTGCTCCTGTGTTATAGGGTGCATGAGCTGACTTCATCTAAACTTAATATCAGCACCTTCAATTCATTGTTCATTCATCAACTTATCGATTTCCACTCTAAAACAATTTTATACACACTGATTCTTTAGTTAGTTGAGTTACGAATCAGGATAGACCAGAAAAAAACACAATAATAATATTGACTTTTAGACTTAGCTGGAAACAGACACAGAGACTCGCTTATCGCTTCATTCTCTCCACTTACCTTTTTCGTTGTAGATAGAACTTCTTAAAGGAGTCGGCAGATCCAGATGGCTCACCACGCAGTCAAACATAGCCCCACTTAGCCAGGATTGTGTCGAGATGTTTAATTTGCTGATCACGCTGTCAGGATCTGCTCCTGGCTTTTCGGCAATCTCTGATTTCAAATATTTCTTGTCTTGGATCCAGGGCACGTTGATTCCATAAGGAGCATTGGAAATGATGCAGGTTAAAGTAATGGTCGCCTCCAGTAAGACTTGTTCTGTTGATGGTTGCAGAATTGTCACTACAGAATCAGTGTAGTGGGAAGAATCTGTGAAAGGAAAATGAAAATCAACCCAATCTTCAGAATCAGGACGGCAGTATCCAGTCTTCAAACTCTAAATGGGAATAAATCAACTTCCAGGTGTCAACCTCTAACGATCACCTTTACTCTTTTCTACACAACGGAAATCCAGCTCCTTGTGTGAAAATTAATCGCGTTGTTTAACTCGGTTGGCCTGTATCAGTCTAATGAATCAGCATTTCATTATCTCCAATTTTTCTGATCTCAGGAAAGTATTACTGAACACTAATTTATAGAGTGTATGCACGTTCCAATTCCTTATCCTGAATCTTTTACTTGTGCAATAATGTCAGGCACCGATTACTTTTTTCTCTAAATATTATCAGGTGTCTGAGGATAAAGCTGATATCAAGTCGAACTCTCTCGTTGTATGACATCAAAGTATAGGGAAACGCTATTTGTTGTTCTCATGAAATCTTGAATAGCGAGCTGTCTTAAGGCAGTTCTCACGTCAGAACGAAACACATGGCAGTAAAATACAAGTTTTTTTCTGTGTTTTCTACGAACCTCAATGAAATTCTGATTTTCATTATTTACGGACTACAAAATGCTTGATTGTTTCTTGATTTGCGTCTCTTACCTGAAGATGCAGTGATGTTTCGACTCTGGGTGAGTCCTTGATGAGTGACCTGGCAGGTATAGACCGCTTTGCTGAACCATTCGCTAGGGGAGACTGTCAGGCGACTGCTCACTGAGAAGATTCCATTCGCTTCCCAAGCGGGGGAGCTAACAATTCCTGAACCCATGGGTTGTCCATTCTTCAACCACTTCACAGTGATTGACTTTGGATAGAAATCGATGATTGAACAGACAATGGTTGCAAATTTCCTGCGTTTGATTTCTTCGCTGGAACTCACGGTGAGGATAACAGTTGGAGTGATGTCATCTTTCAAACCTTCAGTCGTTTATTGTGGAAGAAATTGACAACAAATAAAAGGCATTTTATGTTAACAATTCATTTTCAGTAAATAGACCTGTTTTTTCCAGGCGTCAGGACTATGCAGACAAATGGGTTTTAACCAAGACCCAATACAGTTTTATTATAGCAGATTTACTTTCTCCTGGTTCCACAAAACTTACATGACATTTCAGTGCTCTTGTCTGAGCCGTTATGTTGAACCTCGCAGTTGATTTTACTGCATTTTCCCTCTGTGTCGGTGATGGTTAACTGGCTGCTCAGCGTGTAGGTTCCCCTCGTGTTTCTCACTAACGGATAAGTCTGAAATCCAGAGGCAATCAGCTGCCCATCTTTCTTCCAGGTCAGGCTGGTGATGTCTGGAGAGTAGTCCATGACCGAACAGCCGTAGGTGACGGATCTGTCAGTGTCGTGTTGCTGACAGGAGGAGAGCAGTCCATAGATCATAGGCAGAAAAGGTGTCACTAGAAAAGAATGGCCAATTGAACAAGTTTGACTCTGTTAATTATGATTAAGATATGATACAACTTATAATATGCATGAAGCATATTGTCATATTTTTGCATTTAAACTTACACCTACTTTTGAGATTCTATTAATTCTGTCTTTTGGGAATCATCATTTGTATGTTCCCTTTGTCGAAACTGATATTTCTTTCTCTGATTCTATCAAAGCACAATAAAAATGATATGTTGATGCATCTGAATGAGGTACATTGTATGGGATTAAAGAGAAGAGATTTTCTACATTCTTTTCCAGCCGCTAGTTGTTTCTCAATCAAAAGCACTTTGTGATAAAGAAGTTGTCTCTTCATTTATATTGTTACAGTTTTGGAAGTTGCCTGCTTTGGAACTAACTGATTCCCCCTCCTCTCTCCACCTCACTATCCTCACTCCCAAAAGAAAGAATGGAGACAACAAGTTCATGGATGAGCTGACTGTGTTGTTAACTCCACGCTGGCTCGATCCAATCAGCAGTTCTTTGCCCTTTCTGCTGTCTCTTCTTGATCCCCCACACCGCACTTTCCCACGGGCTGTCTGACATTTCCTCAGGCCCTCTGAATTTCTCCCAACCCCTGCTCTTTACTGTTTTCCCTATTCATGAGAACCATGCGCTTCCCTCCTGTGCTCTGCATTCCCTGGTCATGCTTCTGTAATTAGCATCATTTATCTTCAGACCTCGCTTCAGTTCTTCTTTCCTCTCGCATTGCAGGCGCACATGCCCCGCTGAATAAATGACGGAGAGTGAGAGGTTGCGTGCCAGTGTGTGAGGCTGGATTTGCCAGACTGAGTGTGTGGGTGTAGGTGAGCATCTGATAATGCATGAGTGCCCGTAATCGAGGGTGAGTAAATGAAAGTGGGTAAGTGACTGACGGTGAATGATGAGGGTGAGTGAGTGTGAGTGAATGGGTGAATTTATGAGATTGAGTGAAAGTGAATCATGAGGGTAAATGTTGTGAATGAGCATGGATGAGTGAATGTAGGCGGCTGATTGAGGGTAGGTGGATGCGAGTGGGTGTGTCAGCCAGGGTGTGTGTGAACGAGGTGAGTGAGTGAGAGTGATTGAAAATGGGTGTGAGGGTGAGAGAGAATGGAAGAGTGAAGGAGGCTGCTTGAGTGAGAATGAGTGGGCCAGTGAGGGTGAGTGAATGAGTGAGGCTGAGTGTGAGTGTGTAAAGGTTATTCGGTAAGTGTGTGTGAGTAAATGTGTGATTAAAAGTGAGGATAACTGTGTGAGGTTGACAGAATGAGGGGATGAGTAAGCGTGGTGAGTGAGGTCTGGTGAGTGTAGATAGGTGAGTGAGTGAGGAAGAATGAGTGCGAGTGGATAACTGATTTTGAGTGATTGAGGATGATGTGGATGAGTGAGGATGGGTGTCTGATTCTGAGTGAATGACTATTATGAATGAATGAGCATGAGTGAGGGAAAATGCGTGACTTAGAGTGAGTGGGCCAGTGAGTGTGAGTGAGTGAGGATGAATGTGTGAGTGTATCTGGGAGTGAATGAGTGTGGCTGAATGTGCAAGGGTGAGTGGGTGAGTGTGGGTGAGAGCGAATGAAAGTGTGACTGAGGGTGAGTGAGTGATAGTGAGTGAGTGAGTGGATTGAGGGAGTCAGGAGATAAATTCTCCTCTGGTTGGAGACATACCTGCCATAATGGAAGTTGAATTAGATAGTTTGAGGGTAATTATTTCAGCTCCTGAAATTCATCACAGGAGTTCCTCGAGATAGTGTTTTGGGCCAAACCATCTACAACGAAAGCAGACACATAGGAACGTTCCCAGTTATTCCCGGCCCGATGTCAGGAATGTTTTTCCTCTGTGATGTGGGAGGCGCTCACTATGCCAACATTTATTTCCGATCTATAATTGTGAAGATGTTAATGAGCTGCTTTCTGTAACAACTGCAGTCCTGTTCAGAAAGCAGTTTCAGGTTTTGAACCAGCTGCAGTGAAGCATCGGTGACACGTTTCCAAGTCAGAATGATGACAGGCTTGTTGGGGCATTTCCAGTTTTTGATGTTCCCATGTATCTGTTATCCTTGTGGATGGTTGGGCGCAGGAAAGTATCTCGAGGAATTCCTGTGGTGAGATCCAGGAGCTGAGATAATGACCCTCCAACTACCTAATACATTTTCCATTATGGCAAGTGTGTCTCCAACCAGAGGAAAATTTATCTCCTGACTTCCATTGACTCCAGTTTTAACACCACACTCGATCAAATGCTGCATTGATATCAAGGACAGTCACCCTTATCTGTGCGTGGGAGGTAAAGTGTGAGCCGAGTGTGGGTACATGCCTGTGTGTGCGTATGTGTGTGTGTGTGTGTGTGTGTGTCTGTGAGTGAGAGAGAGAGAGAGAGAGAGAGAGAGAGAGAGAGAAAGAGAGAGAGAGAAAGAGAGAGCGGGAGAACAATAGTGTACATGTTTGAATTTGGGTGAGAGTGACGGCAGATGTGTATGACGAGAGAGATGTCTGCGTGAGGGCGTGCATGAGGAAGAGTGTATGTTAGACAGTGACTTTGAGTGAGTGATTGAGAAGTAAAGGCAACGTTGAGTAAGACAGCGTCTGAACGTGAGTGTGTGTGTGTGTGAGAGAGAGAGAGTGCGTGATCGAGACAGAATATGTGATTTTGAAGAACGGTTATGAATGTGAAATTGTGTGTGAGTAGCCCATTCTTTGATATACAGGGAGGGTTTGAGAGTGTCTATGTTTGAGAGATAGGGACTGCATGTGAGAGTGTCTGTATTTGCGAGACAGGAACGGTATGTGAAAGAGCTAAAGCGTGCACATACAAAATCTCAGCACAAGGTAGAGTGTGCATATGTGAGCAAGCGTTTGCTTGTGTGAGAGAAACAAAGTGTGAGGGAGAGAATTTGTAAAATCGAAAGTGTGTGAGAGTGTTTGTGTGATTAAGTATGAATGTGCGAGGGAGTGTGCGAGAGAATACGAATGGGAGATAATCCATGGATGAGAGAGAAAAAAGTGCTTGTCTGAATATCTGAGAGAGCATTTGAGGAAATGTTCGTGAAAATGCGTTTCTTGAGAGGGAATGAAATGTGTGTTTGAGCGCCAAATTCTGTATGTGAGATAATTTGTTTGTGTGTGTGCGTGTGTGTGCGTGTGTGTGTGTGTGTGTGTGTGTGCGTTTGTGAGAGAGAGAGAGACTGTGAAATTGAGAGAGATTGTGTGTGTGAGGTAAGTAATTTTGAAAGAGATTTGTGAGTTTGAGAGATAGAGAGTGGGCGATCAAGTGTGCGTGTGCGTTTGTGTGAGAGAGAAAGAGAGGTTTGTGTAAGTCTCTGTCTGGCTCACTCACAATCTCAATATTCTCATCAGACTCACACTCATAGCCCACTCCAACTTTCTCCCACTGTCACAGTGACTGGCGTGAGTAACTGAGAAAGTACAGCCATAGATTGGACAAACATTTAAATCTTTCACAGGAATGCTGCTCTCTGAATTGTGAAAGAGTTAAACAATTGGATCTCACTCCAGCTTATTTCTGACCATGAAATATGTAAAAAAAACTGTTATAATTTGAAACATTTATTCATTATGATGAGTATATGGGACAGGAGTATCGTCATTATCGACTTGTATTGTCAGAGTAACATGCAATTTCCCAACAGATCAGACCAGGTTAATAGAACATAGAACACTACAGCACAAAAAGGCTCTTCGGCCCACGAATTGCGCCTATCATATCTATACCTACCAAGCCACAGAACTATCTATAACCCCCTATCCCATTAGTTCCCATATACTCATCCAGAAGTCTTTTAAAAGACCCCAGCGAGTTCGCGTCTACCACCACCGATGGCAGCCGATTCCATTCACTCACCACCCTCTTTTTGAAAAACTTACCACTAACATCCCCTCTGTATTTGCTTCCCTGCACCTTAAACCTGTGTCCTCTCGTAGCGACCATTTCAGCCCGGGGAAATAACCTCTGAGAATCCACCCTATCTAATCCTCTCAACATTTTGTAAACCTCTATCAGGTCGTCTCTCAACCTACGTCTCTCCAGGGAGAAGAGTCCCAGCTCCTTCAACCTATCTTCATAAGGCATGCATCCCAATCGAGGCAGCATCCTTGTAAATCTCCTCTGCACTCTTTCAATAGCTTCCACATCCTTCTTACAGTGAGGCGACCAGAACTGCGCACAGTACTCCAAGTGGGGGCTGACAAGGGTCTTACAAAGCTGCATCATTACCTCCTGACTCCTAAACTCAATCCCACGATTAATGAAGGCCAGTACACCATACACCTTCTTGACCACATCCTCCATCTGCGAGGCCGATTTAAGAGTCCTATGGACCCGGATCCCAAGATCCTTCTGCTCTATAACACAGCTAAGACTCCTACCCTTGATATTGTACTCCTTCATTCCATTATTCTTGCTAAAATGGACCACTACACTTTATCCGTGTTAAAGTCCATCTGCCACTTCTCCGCCCAGTCTTGCATCCTGTCTATGTCCCGCTGCAACTTTTGACATCCCTCCACGCCATCCACAACACCACCGACCTTTGTACCGTCGGCGAACTTACTAACCCATCCCTCCACTTCCTCATCCAAGTCATTTATGAAAATGACAAACAGCAAGAGTCCCAGAATAGGTCCCTGGGGCAACCCACTGGTGATCGACCTCCATGCAGAAAAAGACCCATCCACAACCACTCTCTGCCTTCTGCTGGCAAGCCAGTTCTGGATCCACGAGGCCAAAGCCCCTTGGATCCCATGGCCTCTCACCTTCTCAAGAAGCCTTGCATGGTTCTATTCTGTAGAGAGTTACTGTCATTTCCTGATACTATTGTTCTGAAACTCTCCTCAAGCTCAGCTCACTTACATTCAATTAAGCTCTAACACTCAAAGTTCTTCAATAGAATTACTTCATTCAAATGAATGCGTTTAGTTCAGAAATCTTGTTCAGATCAATTAATGTGCTTCATTTTACCAGATAAAGTGAAAACTTGATTTCATTATCGGACTTGGGAATTCACAACTACTTAGTTCGATGTTGATTCCGTTTAACACAATGATCAAATCCATATTCCTTCATGCAAATGTTCCTGTCTCTGCTGCTCTAGAGGTACAGGATTGGTTTGATATAAAATGAAAATCCCTCTACATTGTTCCGTCATGTATGCCTGCAGGAGGGCTTAATTCAGTTTAGTTAGAAATGCAACGTCTACAAGACACAATCAGAAACTTGGAATGCTGTGGTGATTAACTCAATCCGCTTCCCCAAAAGATTTTGATGCCTGCAAAGCATGTCTGTGGTTCGATAATTTCCACTTTGTTAATCAGTGAAATGAGGGAAAATCAAAGAAATTCGTTACCGTCCAGGACAGAGGAACCCACAGACTAGCCCCCTTTCACCATATAGAACCTTCATCCCCTCCACCAGGACTCACATGGCGGCACTGTATAACATATACAAAATATACTGCAGCAACTTGCCGGAACTCCTTCTACAATGTTTCCCACACCCACAATTTTCGTCACCTAGAAGTACAGGTGCATCAGATATTGAGAGCAGCACCAGCTGCAAGTTCCTCTCCAAGCCACTGACAATTCAGGCTTGTAAATGGAGCACTGTTGCTTCGGGGCCGCTTAATCAAAATCCTGGAATTCCCCTCCGTAAAATTATGAGTGTTCCCATATCACGTGAACTGCAGCAGTTTAACGAGGCGACATAAAAGCATTTTTAAAGAGATAATTACATATAGACAACAAGCGCTAGCCAGCCCTGTAAAATTCCATGATTGTGTTCAAATATGCCAGATTATTAAACTCTACTGACAGCAAGGTGGTGCAGTGGTTATCACTGCAGACTCACAACGCCAGGCCCTCGGATTTGTTTGTCAGATCTGATTGCCGCTTGGGTGACTGTCTGTGTGGAGTACACATGTTCTGCCTGTGTCTGCCTGAGTTTCCCCCTGCTGCTCCCGTTTCCTCCCACAGTCCAAAAGACATGTTGGTTAGGTGCATTGGCCATGCTAAATTTTCCCTCTGTGTATCCAATCAAGAACTGGAAAATTGTCACTAGGGGCTTTTCACAGTGACTCCTTTACAATGTTTATTTAAATCTACCTGTGACACTAATAAATAAACATTGCCCTATTAAGTACAGCAAGAACTGCTAAAGGAAGGATTGAAATAGAACAAACCGCCCATCGTACTCCCAAATTCAATATTCCCAAGACCGATACATCACTGATCAAAAATAATCAAATCTACTTCTACAGTCTGAAATTTCTGAATTGTCCTTTCTGTCTGTCACACTCTGGGTTAGGAATCTCATTTCTGGAGCGCCTGGTCAAACCTCAAATCACACTTTCACATTCCTCACAGAAGCAAATTAATCAATTTTCATTCCCTGAAATACAGAATTAGAAACAGAAAGTTCAAAGCCAGTGAGGAGGGTGACCACACGCACAGGAACAGGACACAAACGATGCAACAACCAAGCTCCGAGCAGATAGATCTGTTTAATCTGCTAATATCTTTCAAACCGTTTGATTCTAATTGGTCAAAGGTTAACTTACAATAAAAAAAATCGATAACCTCTTTGAATATAAGCTGATATTCGTTACTAAACTCCAGTTGGAATAACAGCTATTTCTCGTTGTCCATATAAGATCTCGAAACTGGGGCAATGCAGTTAGGCTGAAATGGAGCAAATCAAATCTAATAGATTCTTATTGCGTAGATGACCGTAACGAATACGCAGTGATAGGGTAATAATTAAACAAATCAGGGAATGTTCACGTTGAAACAGGATTACCCACTGATTTGGTCCAGTTCTATCATTAAATATTTTCAAAAAAATAATCAACCCAAAACAGCCTATTGAGCTGAGCACAGCGAAGTAAATAAAATTTGTTTTCTAAGTTTATTTCAGGCATACTGAAATTCGTATTGTTTTGATATTTTGTGCACGTGTGTACAATTCAATTATGGGAACTCATTTATATTGAATTATGTGACAAGTTATTATTAATTATCTGTTAGTTTCGCAGTTAGTCGCTTTTTACGCAGTTATAAAAATAATTAAAGTAATTAGGTTTCAAAAATCCAAACCTTCTTCCCACTGAACAATGTGAAATAATTTGTGTCTAATTAAAATAGCTGAACAATTCAATACTATTAAGCGATAGATACGGGAATGGAAACATTCAGACATGCATAAAACTTTTACTAAACGTCGGGCATATTTGAATGTTTTGCTTTTTTGAACTTTTACACCACATGTCCCGATTTAACTCACAAAAATGCGTATTTTTGAGCGCATTGCTAAAAAATAAAGTCAATATTTTGAACATTGTATATAATATAAAATTGTCAGCAATTTCTCATGAGTACAAGTGTTCATTAGAGTTAATAACACTGACTAACTTGTATATAATTAATTATACTGTGCTATTGAACAAGATTCATTCTAATGACTAAAATCTGATGAGAACAACTTATTCACATTGCCTGCGGCACTTAAACATGATGAACAAACAGAATCTATATTTTACTTTTCAATATGATTTTTAATATGAATAAAGCATAAGCTAAGATATAAGCTGTTTTTCTATCCCCGTCATCGTTTCCATTTATAATACTCTCTCGTGCACAGTTACACGAGAAAGGATATTATTATTAAATGCAAAGTTAATATTAACCTTTTGCATTTGAATCAATCTTTTTTTGAATTTCAAGCTTCCTCTTTTCACTCTCTCGTGATATGCATTCTGAAAATTCCTACAAAGCAAATAAAATCACCTGAACAATCTCTTGACGACCAACGATTTCCATCATTTAGAACATTTCTGAAGATCAGAAATGTGAATGTTCCAATTACATCAAGTTGATACTAATAGTACCGGTAGTATATCAAATTAGTCTTGAACGTCACGTGTTTTATTCACATTGCGCCGTATATTAAACATTTTACGCATTAATATTTGAAGTGGGTGGTAACACTGCCGCCATCGCATGGCACGGAAGTGAAACATTGCAAAACGCCAAGCACGTTGTGAACGAGCGTCGTAAACCGTGGCTTCATTTAATCATTGAAAGTTTATAAATGCACCAAGAGCTGTTTGCTATCTACAACCGTGATTCAAGCAATTTCAAACGCGTATTTTTTGTAAGAATCAGAAAATCTGTAACCGTTCAGTGGCACCTGAATTAAACAATGCAGAAAGTCCAAGCCGTTCCAGAAATTCTTACATATTCGTTTTCATTCAAACTCGCAATCTCTTCATCCAAAAAAAACCAAATTATATCATTTAGAAGCAGTTCAATTCTATAATTGATTTCCAGCAAAATCAAATGCAACATTGCAAGGAAATCTCAATCTAGAATCTACCAAATCCACCTGCTAACAAGTGAATGGATAGTTTAGCAACACATAAACAACAGCTTTATGGATAAACGGGACAGGTATAATACATTAAGATAGAAAGCTTAGTATATTTTGTTAACATTGGGTTAGGTTACATACAATTATACTGTTAATGGTACAACCTGCAGCCATCAGATGACACCAGATTAAACCTCGTAAAAATGCCAAACGTTTTTCGACACTTGAAAAAACTGGTGACTTAGTTGTATTGTCACTGGCTAGTAATATAGAGATCCAGGGAAAGATCTGGAACCCGAAGATTGAAACAGATGGAGGTTGAACAATAAATAAAACAATAATAAAACAATAAAAATCTTGATTTATCTCACATCCCTTAGGAGATTGTTTTCTAAATCACCGACACAACATGCTGAGCGTATAAACACCAAATTACAAAAAAAAATTTCCATAACCTCGTTTCAGCAGAATCACATTGTTAAAATTTCTCAGTCCACTTTACAGTTAAAACAGAGAGAAAAAAAATGAACAAAAACATAAATGAAGCCATTACCGAATTAATGTATTTGTCTTACCTGCAGTCACCACCACCATGGTCCCTTTTCCCCAGTAGCCGAATGAATCACAGTGTTACAATATCTGTGCTAGGTCATACAATAACTGTACCTGCACAGAATAAAAAATTACTTTAACTATTTACAAAATCTGCCAAAGCAAAGTCAACTTGAATTTTCATATTATTGCAGTTATCATATTATTCCTTATTCATAATTGACCCAAATATTTAAGATTGCATAGAAGAACACGTCAGCATGTTACGGTAAACTGAATTACTGATAACTGAATTACTATGAAAGATCATCCATGTATAATTATTTGAACAGTCCTGGACAATAATAAACCTGCTCTGCGAATAGAGTTGGATTATAAAAATGAACACACATCCAATCTCAGTCAGTTACTGCTGAACAGCTTTTTGTATTGAGACTAATTGCCGTGATACCCGGTAATCACTGCCACTGCTGTGTCTTGCACAGTAATAGTTGGCGGTGTCTTCAAACTTCAGATTCTTAATTATCAAATCGAAGAAGTTGTTTGACGTGTCTTTGGAAGCAGTAAGTCGGCTCTGAAGTGTTGGAGTGTACCGGTTATCCGATGGAGAATAGTAGTGAACCAACCACTCTAGTCCCTGTCCAGGAACCTGTTTGATCCAGTGCATGACGTAAAGACCAAGGTCGAAGCCACTGGTTTTACAGGTCAGTCTCAAAGAGCCACCAGAATGCCCGGTCTCTGCCTTCGGCTAAGTTAAAATAACCTCCGACTGGATACCTGTATTTTTTTTTAAAAGAGGATTAATCCTGATGAAACGATTGCTGACTCTGGAATCTTTTAGAGATAGGCTAACACTGAGACAGTAACAATGAGAGACTTAGGCAATAATAAAAAAAACACTCACCGCATAAGAAACTCAGCAACAAACTGAGAGAAATCGCCGAGATCATCTTTCTGGTCAGTTGGATGAAAAGGTTGTATCAGGAACTCAGTGAACAAATCAGCTCCCGGACTGTTGGACTCTGGTCCTGATGAATGGCATAAATACCCAGCAGAAGGTTGGGGGGGGCGGTGCGGGGGGGTGGTGGTGGTGGAGGAATACTCTATCGCCGTTAGTGATCCATTGGTGGAGGGGCAACTAGAGGCCCCACCTTCCACAGGCCATCAGACTGGACTCTGAGATTTACAATAGGTTAATATTAAAATTGACATTTTCTCGGTATCCAATATTTGTTAGACTGGAGTTAAAGCCTGCATTATTTCTCATGGGACTATTGCAGCTCATCACTGCTTCATTAAAAAAAAATCCATTGTAAATATGGTCCATTTATGTGCAAAGGCAAAAAGGATTAAATTACATTTCCAGGGAATAAAGGGACCACTATCTATTTTGCAACAATTCCAGGTCTCTGTCACATTATACTCTCATTTAAGACTAAAGCTTAATTGATCAAATGAATTATTGTTGATTTCTGTAAATCAGTGCGTAGATTTAATAGAAAGAAAATCTATTTACAATGTGGATGGCTTGTAGTTTGGGCTTGTAGTTAATAAGAATTTCCTCGTATTATTAAGTGTGTCCTGAGATTTCTCAAAAAGCCGCTGAGCAGAAGCCATCCCTGCGAAAATTAACAATATCAGTAAGCAGCCTGCTTGATAATCAGTGAGTTGACAGAGAAACATAATATTGACATCAACTGCTGGCAGTAAAGCTAATGAATCAGAGGGGATATGGTGATCAGTAAACTTCTCCTTCAGCATCCAAATCATTGCAGCTCATATTATTGGCACCGGTTGTGGAACAGTTACTGGTATGGGGAACACAGGATATCAGACTTCGTGACATATCACACAATATTACAAGAAAAATGGTTTATCTTCCATTGAATCAGATTATAACTAATAATTCATCCACTCACTGGCAGCTGTGAGACGGACTGGTAAATCATAGAAATCAGATGTACAAGAGATCACAGATATAAGGGACGCTGCCGTTTAACTGAGATGTGTTCAGAATATTCCAGAAACCCCTGCTGTCCAAGGCAGTTTTATGATTTTTTTTCAATTTTATTTATTTACTTACTTATTGCCATTTTGCTCATCCCATTTGGTTTGGTGGATTGGGATCATCAGCATCTATCTCTCATATTTCATGACGTTGTTCACAAACAGGCTTTACTTATTGAAATGGCATTTAATTCAACGTTTTAAAAATTAAATGCCATTCTATCATCCTACTATTTCCTCAACTATTTAATCATATTATAAATACGGTATTCATTGAAAGTACGTACTTAAAATGAATAAAATGCTATAACTGTATGATAATTAAACATTTATTGTTCAAATGATCTTTGTTTCCCATTCATCTTCAAGCTAATTTGTTCCGCACAGTATTTGAGAGCAATTCAACCTGCTGCCAAATGCCCAAAGTTATTTACTGGAAGCATCTGGAGGTACTGCTCAGTAAATCAATGATCTGTTTCCTCGGTATTGACTGCTTGGCTGCAGGTCAACTTCAAATTAATCACATTGTCAATGGAGTCTATTTAGAACCAAATCTGCTCAGCAATAGTACTGGTGGGAATTTATCTTTTCAAAGTTGTTAACTCTATGAGTTTTCCCTCTTCTCAGGGAAGGAATATTACTCAGCTTCACTGACACCCTATTAGCAACAATGATACTTTCTGCAACACATCAGTTCATTGTGACGAATGGATAGAAAGAAACACAGGCAGTCTGTGAGAGATGGCTCAGAGAGAGGATACACAACAATGCATATTACAGAAACACACGTATATTTGTGTTTTCTTTCCCTTCAGTCTTCCATGGGATGTGGAACTCACTGTCGGCACCAACGTCCGTTTCCTGTGCTGAACTGATATTAAACTGAGTGCTTTGCTGGGGCTTCTCAGAAGATGTTGAACAGTCAGATACATTGCTGTCAATCTGGAACCACGATCTAGTGAGATCAGGTAGGGATGGCAGATTTCCTTCACTGGTTGTAATTATTAAGTGAATGCAAATTCCACCAGCTTTCCTGGTCGGATATATATCTGCGTCCTCATAACACTGGCCTGGCCCTCTGTAACACTGATCAATGATATCATTATAAGGCCATGTCCCCAAAGTGAAAGGGATGATTGTGTTGATGCAACAATAAATGCTAGTTGGAAGCCTGCATATCTTGATTGAGGAATCGGTTAATGGATTGATCGGTGTATCGATGGTGGGCCTGAAACATGCTGTTCTGCATTCTCATATTCCTTTTGTCGACTTTGTTCTTTGAAACAGTTTCTTTTGTCAGTCTATTTCTTTCAATCCTTCCAAATATTCCGGATGAATTTAATCCCTATATTACCGGGGACTAGCAAAGCGAACCACAGTAACAGAAGAAGAGGGCTTTCTTGTGGTACTGGTGGTTATTTTCTATACTGATGGTAAATCTTCATATCCAAGTTAGAGAGCAAAAACATGATTAAGTTGAGGAGGGACTATTGTAGAATTGGAACACGCAATCTTTTCAAGCGCAACAAATCACTAAATAAATCCTCACTCAAATTGGAGAAGGAACGGGGTTAAAAAATATCAATGTGGCAACATAAAAAATGTGGCACTCACTGGACAGTTACAGGGGTTAAATCGCTGTCCAAAAGAGCGTAGTAATGATTTGGGATCATATGATTAATCAGTTCACGTTAGGTACAAGTGGTTTCATTTACGCAATCACCATTAAAATGATCATAATTCGAGTTATATATCAGGAGTTTCTGTGTGATGATGAGGTGATTACTTGTCAATAAAGCGTAGAGGCTGCTGGGTAGCTGCTTCTAATTCTCGGTCTGATTTAATTCCATTCCCCACTGAATTCGGGGCAGATTTGATTCCGTGCTGTCAGAAAGGTCAGTGTGAATACTGTACAACTTAATCGCACTAAGTCATACTGAATAAGTTGCATTTACATTTCTTATAAAATAAAATGCTGAAAATAATTGGTGAAATAATGACTTTGCTTTGTGAATTGATGACGGTTAGTACAAACGGTTTTTTGTACTTAATGATTTATGATTATTGGTAACGTTCGAGCAACAGGATTGTCAGGCAGTAAGTATCACCAACAAGGAAACCATGGTCTCTTGACATTGGATGGCAGTACAATCGCTGGATTCCCAGTTATAAGCATGCTGGGGATGAGCACTGTCCAACCACCGATGTGCACCAATTATATAAATGCTCCGGCTTGATATCGGGTCATATGCTAGGAATCTTTCGGCGAGTAACTCATTTCCTGTCTTTTCCTCGAAACGTGTCCAACATCTACAAGACACAAATCAGGAGTGCCATGGGATTATCGCTGCTTCGCTGGATGAGTGCAACTGAAATATCATTCAAGAAGGTTACTACCATTTAGGGCAAGCCAACCTGCTTGATTGGCAAAAGAGTTGTTAGCACGCACTCCATCCATATTCATTCAACAGGAGAAGCATAGTGTAACTTCTATGTGATGCACTTTAGAAACTCACCAAAGACGCTTAGGTAACGTAATCCATCCGAGTGATAGTTGCCATTTAGAAGGACAACAGTAATGTTTACCGAGGAACATCACCATCCCGAGATTTTCCAGCAAGTCACTAATAACCCTGACTTGGAAATATATCATCATTCCTTCACTGCCGCTGTGAATACTTTCCCTAACATCATTGTGGGTGTACCTACACATCAGGGACTGCAGCGGTTCAAGAAGGTAGCTGGTGGGTACATGATTAGAGAGAGTCCGAGTAAGAATAGAACTTTCATTTAGTTTATTTAGGGTATCCTGATCAGCTTGCAGGACCGAAGGAACTGTTACTGTGCTGTACTCTTCATTGTTCTTTGTTCTCATCAAGGGCACTTAGTGATAAGCAATAAATACTGGCCTAGCTACTGATACCTGCAACCTGGAGATTAATGTTGCAATATATTCATCTTCATGGATGCTAATGGTGAATAATAATTTAAAAAATTGTAAATGATGAAAACAATTGTTATCTTTCTTAGTATTTATGATCTTTTCTGTTGGCAAATTGGATCGGTTCCACAGGAGATGCATGATTCAAAAATATCACACTGTTTGAAAACAAAACAGACACTTTAAATTCATCATCTGCTTGCAACTGGATTATCTGACGTGCATTGCAATGTCTGTGTTGGAATATTTTCTCTGTACAACATTTATTTTGTACGTTTTTACCTTACTTTTGTCAATCCACATCAAACTCTAAAACTCTACCAAATCAGATAATATCTCTTCGCTTAGTCAGTTTCAATTATCGTACATACGCAGGCACCCAGGACCCGGGCCTGGCAGCTGCGAGGAATCAATTTTCAATTTTTGGCTTAAGACGCCTTGTGACTGAAAAGCTGAATCATAAAAATCTCAGAAGAAAATTAATGCCAGATTCAGGCCACTGACCTCTGACCCTAGATGTCAGCTGATCCTCACCGCAGATTACTGGAAGTTTCAAATTGTTGCAAATTCTATCACATGCCAGAGTAAACTAAGCAGTCAAACAAAATGTTATATTCATGTGCAGGTTCACAAGTCTCTGAAGGTGTCCTCACAGGTGGAGAAGGTGATAAAGAAGGCGTATAGTATGTTAGCTTTCATAGAAAAGGGTATAGAATACAAGAGTAGGAGTTTGATGTTGCAGTTGTATACAACTTTGGTTAGGCCTCACGTGGAATACTGCGCCCAGTTCTGGTCTCCGTACTATCGGAAGGATGTGGAGTCCTTGGAGAGAGAGCAGAGGAGGTTTACCAGGATGCTGCCTGGTATGGAAGGACTGTCCTATGAGGAACGATTAGATAGACTGGGGTTGTTTTCCCTTGAAAGACGTCGGCTTAGAGGGGATCTCATAGAGGTGTATAAGATTAAAAGGGGTATAGATAGAGTAAATGGAGGTAAACTTTTTCCACCTTTAGAAATGGATAGGACGAGAGGTCATGGCCATAGGGTGAGGGGGGCTATGTATAGGACGAATATTAGAGGGCAGTTTTTCAAACAAAGGGTAGTGGGGGTGTGGAATGCACTGCCGAGTAAGGTGGTGGGAGCAGGCACGCTGGGGCTGTTTAAGGGTCTCTTGGACAGCCACATGAGCGGTATGCAGATAGAGGGATATATTAGGACTGTTTAACTACGGCTTTTTTCCACAGGTAATTCGGTCCATAATTTGAGCACGCATTCGGCAGGTGGTGCGGGTACAGCTCTTGGATGTTGATTCATGGGTTGCCTGGTACCTCATGTCGTATATGAGTGCTTTATGTGGACCATCTGAAGGGCACCATGACAGCTCAGAGACTATCGATGTGGCTGTGCAGACACTTGGAATTGGGCCGGTGTCTGCGGGAGTTTGCGCGTTCTCCCCGTGGTTGCGTGGGTTTTCTCCGGGCACTCTGGTTTCCTCCCACAACCCAAAAATTCGCCCTTAGGCTGATTGGGCAACAAATTGTCCCTATAGTGAGAGTCTTCCATATTAGGAATAACCTAAATCTATAATAGGATAATGGAATTGCTACTATATAGTTATGACGGCGGCGCGGGCTCGTTGGGCCGAAGGGCCTGTTTCCCGTGCTGTGTTGCTCATAAATCATAAATCTCCTCTGTTTAAAAAAAAACTTGTGGGTTCGGATGCTCTCTTTTAGATGCCACTTTTCTGCACGTAAAGTTCCTTTTCAAAAACTGAGATGAATTCATTGGATAAAAGACAATCAGATCTGACTTCTGATTCCAAGCAAGTTCTTATTAACAGTTTAGCAACTGAAGAATATCTCAATCCTGACCTCAAGGAAAGTTTACACTTAATTTTTAAAATACAATTTTGAAATCCACAAATTTAAAATATTACAATAAGCTATGTATCATACACGTGGCAGAGAAAAGTACACAAAGGACTGATGTACAAGGCTTTACAAGATTTTCTTCACTATGCAGCTGCTCTTATAGTGCACTTCACTTGCTAAATGTTATGATGTTCTGTTAAAGCATACGCACATGCACAATACAAAATAATGTATCCACTCATTTAACTCTCCTCGATTTCTCTCACAGAGCAGCGAACACACTTGAAAGTTTGTATTTTAGAATTATATTCTGTGGGCAAAATTACATCTTGAATTTTCATTCTTTTCTCCAAGTGATAATCGTCAGTCATTTCCGCCCTAATTAATGGCATCACTGCAGCACAGTGTTTAGCATTGCTTCTTCACAGCTCCAAGGACACGGATTCGATCTCCTGCTCGGGTCTCTCTCTGTGTGGAGTTTGCACGTGCCTCCCTTGTCTGCGTGCGTTTCCTTCGGGTGCTCCGTTTTTCTCCCACAGACGTGCGGGTTTTGTTGATTGAACTTGCTAAAATTGCTCCTCCCTGTCCTGAGATGCGTATGTTAGAGGCATTAACGTATAAATATGTAAGGATATGGGAATTACGCCTGGGTGGGATTGTGTTCAGTGCAGACTCTATGGGCCAAATGGCCTGTTTCGACACTATAGTGTTTCTATGATTCTAATATCGTTAATCCACATGTTATAAGTTATTTTATTCCTTAAAATTGAAACAGCGTTGCATGAAATACTGAGACCAGCAGCAATCTGTGTGACTGTTCTTGATGCTTTCAGAGCGAATTCACCCTCGCAGGCAGGAAGACTGTTCATGATGATAACATCAAACTGGCCCGGGTGATTTTATTGTCAGGTAATACAACTTTCTGTTTCTCTGTTGTCGGTTCCAAACCGCACATCTCACTTCTGAGCCGAAAATAAATCTGGAGACGGCAATCTGGCAAGAACAAATGTCAATGCGGCCTACATCTGTCCACAGAGTGAAGGCAGAGTCACACAGATCACGTTGTGGTGACATTTACAAATGAACTTGAGCTCTGTTTACATTTTCCATTCCAGATATTAACTGGACAGTCATTGGATCTGTCACTCAGCTCACCGGGGTTCCATTAAGGCAGGAAATAATAGCTTGTTACATAAGATCATAACATTATAAGAACGAGGAGTCGGAATAGGCCATCTGCCCCTTGAACGTATTGTGGCGTTCAACATGATCATGGCCGATCTCTTCATGGACTCAGCTCCACTTACCCGCCTGCACAGCATAACTCTTAATTTCTTTACTATTCGGAAGTGTACCTATCCTTGTCTTGAAAACATAATGAGGTAGCATCAACTGCTTCACTGGACAGGGAATTCCACAGATTCATAACCCGTTGGGTGAAGAAATTCCTTTTTCAACTCAATCCTAAAACCGATGTCCCTTATTTTGAGGCTATGCCACTTAGTTCCAGTTTCACCTGTCAATGGAAGCAGCTTCCCTGTTTCTATCCTATCTATTCCCATCATAATTGTATGTGTTTCGATAAGATCTCCTCTTATTCTTCTCAATTCCATTGAGTATATCCCTATTATACTCAGTCTTTCTTCATGAGCCAAATTCTCAACTCCAGAATCAACTTAGCAAACCCCCTCTACACCTCTTTCAAGTTCCAGTATATCCTTTCTCAAGTAGGGAATCCAAAACTATACAAAGTACTCAGGTGTGGCCTCACTAGCACTTTATACAGTGGCAACATAACCGCTTTTAAACTTAATCGCTTTAACAATGAAGGACGCAATTCTTCATATCTTTCATAATTATATCATTTTCGCTCTCTTTGTTTCTTTTCTGAGCTTTTTTTCAAATCTGCCCGCACCCTGTATTTCTTTCTCGTTTTAGTTATCCTATCTCTTCCTGTATCTCAATTCAGCTTCTAGTGTGTATATTTCCTAAGTGTTGAAAATCATGAAGTTAGGTGAGAGGTAATTAAATAAATACTTCTTTTTAACTGGGAGGGCGGTCTGTAATCAATTGGCACAGGGGGGGGGGCAGAAGGATATGTATATACTTTTACACAGCGAGTTGCTGTGAATTGGAACGGACAGCTTGAAATGGTGATGAAATCAGACTGAACCGTGAGTTTGGAAAACAAATTAGGAAAATCCTTGATGGGGTTAAAATTTGAATAGTTCATCCAAATAATTGTGCCAGCATCCTTTCTGGATCTACCTCTGTCGTGAATTGAGACTGAATAAAATGCAATCTTTATACAGCTGACATCTTGTACTGATTTTGTCTTTTGAAAGAATCTGCATGTTTGTACATGTCGATAAATAACAGGAAACATTCATAAATTAAATACTATTCACAAACGATCACTTTGAACAGAGTGTCAGTGTAACAATGACACACACAGGCTCCAATACAATCAGAGTGGAGATGGAGCACAAAGAAAACACAGCAAAACACTGACTTACTCTGAGTGTAACATAAACAGTGTTTGTTCAAATAATGAGTTACATTGCAGTATGTTAATGACCACAAAATTAGATCCAATTTAATGATAATACAATCAGTATCCAGTGCACCGTAACCAAAGTTTAGGTTTCATTTGATAGGTTGAGTGAGTCATGGTCTATTGAAATAATGTTTTTAAATTCCAGTGTGTGTTACTCTGCCACTGTCATTATCAAACAATAACCTCTCTGTTACTCCAATTCTGCCGTATTTTACAATGTCAATGGTAGTCGTGACGTAGAGATGCCGGCATTGGACTGGGGTAAACACAGTAAGAATTCTCACAACACCAGGTTTAAATTGAACCAGTTTATTTGATAGTAATCCCACAAACTTTACTATTGAATAAACAGTTTGGACTTAAACCCGGTGTTGTGAGACTTCTTACTGTATTTTACAGCTGCAGTTCCTGTATTTTACAACTGGGGCTGATTGGAGTCTGGTATAATAATAATCACAAAGGTCGGTTACAGTATCACTGAGGTCATTTGAACTGCAGGTAATCTGACCGTAAGGGAGACAAGAGGCCCAACAAACAATCGATTATAATAGGAGGACAAAATGTAAAGGAGCAATGATATTTTAAGGTGTCTGTGTTATGTTGAATGTCACTGGGAAGTGAGTGATAAAATAGAAGTGGAAACATCATAATAGAAACACATGTGACTGACTCAACCTAAAACAGAGCTGTTATATTTGTGGTGAGAATAATAAGGACATGAGGATCTCCTGAGATTTCTGATATCTGAAGTGTATCTGTTAGAGGAACTGAAAATAATGAGTTCCTTCTCATGGTTATTTGCAGTTCTCAAGTTACACAGACACAGGAAACAGATCTGACAGCTCACCAAACCCAATGGTTTAATCTTCTGTTGCAGACACTTAGTGACTGAAAAGATGAAACATTAAAACCTTAGGGAAGAAACATTCAAAATGTCAAAAAGATAAGTGAATTATCTAATTAATCCCATTCACCATAACTTAGTCAATATTTATCCAATTTCCTTTTAAAGTTACTATTAAACCTGCTTTTTAGCACCTGTCAGACTGTGATTTCAGATCATTTTATTGTGTAAAAAAATCTCCTTATCACCCCCTTCAATTCTGTTGTCAATTATATTAAATCTCTGTGTCCTCTGCTTGAGGTCTAGATTGTAATAACTGAGAGAGATTTAGGGCAGCGATTCTTGATATAAGGCCAAGACTGTAATAACTGAGAGAGATTTAGGGCAGAGATTACTGATACAAGGGCCCAGATTGTAATAACTGAAAGAAGTTTAGGGCAGAGATTACTGATACAAGGTCCAGATTGTAATAACTGAGAGAGGTTTAGGACAGAGATTACTGATACAAGGGCCCAGATTGTAATAACTGAAAGAAGTTTAGGGCAGAGATTACTGATACAAGGTCCAGATTGTAATAACTGAGAGAGGTTTAGGGTAGAGATTACTGATACAAGGCACAGATTGTAATAACTGAGAGAGGTTTAGGGTAGAGATTACTGATACAAGGCAGAGATTGTAATAACTGAGAGAGGTTTAGGACAGAGATTACTGATACAAGGCACAGATTGTAATAACTGAGAGAGGTTTAGGGCAGAGATTACTGATACAAGGCCAAGAATGTAATAACTGAGGGAGGTTCAAAGAATACTGATACTAGGCTCAGACTGCAATAACTGAGAGAGGTTTAGGGCAGAGATTACTGATACATGGTCCAGATTGTAATAACTGAGAGAGGTTTAGGACAGAGATTACTGATACAAAGCCCAGATTGTAATAACTGAGAGAGGTTTAGGGCAGAGTTTACTGATAGAAGGTCCAGATTGTAATAACTGAGAGAGGTTTAGGACAGAGATTACTGATACAAGACACAGATTGTAATAACTGAGAGAGGTTTAAGGCAGAGGTTACTGATACAAGGCCCAGATTGTAATAATGGGAGAGGTTTAGGGCAGAGTCTACTGGTACAAGGCCCAGATTGTAATAACTGAGTGGGCTCCCCTTCTTCACATCAGTTTGTGGTGTGAGCTTTTGTTTCTTGGTTATATTGGGAGTCAGTGGCAATGCCCAATTTCTGGTTAAATGACTTTTAACCTTGGACTGCACCATTGTTTTAATGTAGACCTGGACTATGACCATCATTGAGATTTATCTGAACATGTCAACAAATATCCCATTATTTTCTGAATAAATTTCCCAAAATTTGCAAAGTCTCTATTTCTCATTTGTGTGTAAAATCCTTACAGTACAGAGGGAGGCCATTCTGTCCATCAAGTCTGCACTAACCACAATCCCATCCATGCCCTGTTCCCGTATCTCACACATTTATTTTGAAATTCCCCCGTCACTAAAGCATGACCAATTGACCTATCCCGCACATCTTTGAACAGTGGGAGGAAACTGGAGCACCCAGAGGAAACCCACACAGACATTGGAAAACGTGCAAACTCCACACAGTCACACGAGGCCAAAATTGAACAAAGTCCCTTTGAGGCAGCAGTGTTTGAGGAACCAGTGCGCCACAGCAGTGCCAGTATCTGGTGGTTGTTCACAGTTGGCGATGGGACAATGTTAAATGGACAGTTTAGGCAGATTGGATAACCATTTGGATTTCCAAAAGTGTTGCCAGGGCTGGGGAATTGTGGTGATGAGGAAAGATTGGATTGACAAGGTTTGTTTTCCTCAGAGCAGAGGAAGCTGAGGGGAAGTGAACTGAGGTGTCCAAAATTATGAGGGAGCCAAGACAAGGTGGATAGAAAAGGATTGTTTCCCCTGAGCAGAGAGAGGTCACTTATCGTGAGTGGGTCGGAATGGAGTGGGGGACGGGTGTGGGAGGGAGGGTGAGTGGGGGCTGCACAGATATAAAGTGATTGGTGGACAGATTAGGGGGGCATGAGGAAGAAGGTTCTCATTCAGGGGGTGGTGGCTGTCTGGAATTCGCTGCCTAAACTGAGAATTCAGACAGAAATTTCTCAGCTCAGTCACCTCACACACAGATCTAAAGCTGAATTGCTGGAAGCTGTAGAAAGCGGGGGGAGGGGGGATGTGGGTAGAGGCTGGATCGCTGGAAAGTGGGATTAGAATGAAGGACTAGTCTTTATTTCACAGCTGGTGATGATGTGAAGGGCTGAACGGCCTCCTTCTGTGCCACAATCTTTTCCCTGATTCCTGTTAGCCCTATTGGCGGGCAGAATGGGGGAATGAGCTTCTTTCTAATTCATAACAAGAGCAAGAATGAGGGAAAATGTTGAGAAGCTGATTTTTTTTCTGATTTCCACGCCCCCCCCTCATCAAAGTGCGTTAGAAATCATCCTGCCACTCGCCCAACACCCCCCTCCAAATCTGTCCAATGTTCCCTCCAAACAAATTTGCCTGAATGGCAGCACATTAGCACAGTAGTCAGCACTGCAATTTCCTAGTGCTAAGGACCCGTGTTCAATTCCAGCCTCAGGTCATTGTCTGTGTGCGGTTTTCATTTCCCCCTATATAGCGTCATATAGATTTACAGCAAGGAAACAGGCCCTTCAGCCCAACTGCTCTATGCTGCCCTTTTTTAAACCTCTAAGCTGATCCCAATTGATTGTATTTAGCCCATATCCCTCCGTACTCATCACACCCATGTAACTGTCTAAATGCATTTCAAAAGACAAAATTGTACCCATCTCTGTGACTACATCTGGCAGCTTGTTCCAGCCACTCACCACCCTGTGTGTGAAAAAAATGCTCCTCTGGTCAATTTTATATCTTTCCTCTCCCATCTTAAACTTAGGCCCTCTAATTTTAGACTCCCCTAAATTTGGGAAAAGATATTGACTATCTAGCTGATGTGTGCCCCTCATTATTTTATAGACCTCTATAAGATCACCCCTCTGCCTCCTAAGCTCCTGTGAAATAAGCCCCAGTCTATCCAGCTTCTCCTTATAACTCAATCCATCAAGTCCCGATAGCATCCCAGTAAATCTTTTCTGCACTTTTCTAAATTAATAATATCCTTTCTGTAATAGGGTGACCAGAATATCTGTGGGGTCCGAAAGATGGGCAGGTTAGGTGGATTGACCATGCTAAATTCTCCCTTAATGTCCAAATATGTGAATGTTAGGGGGATTAGAGGGTAATGTAGGGTTAAGGGAATGGGGTAAAATGCTCTGTTGACGTAGACTTGATGCACTGTCGGGATTTTATGATTTTAATGGGGGGGCGGGAGGAAGTCGTTTGATATCTGGGGAAGAGTGTTGCAACACATTGGCACGGTTATTAGCATTGCTGCCTCACAGTGTGAGGATCCCAAATTTGATTCCTAGCTTGGGTCACTATCTGTGTGGAGTTTGCACATCTCCCCATGTCTGCATGGTTTTCCTCCAGATGCTCTGGTTTCCTCCAGCAGTCCGACAGATGTGCTGGTTAGATGCATTGCCTAAGCTAAATTCTCCGTCAGTGTATCTGAACAGGAATGTGGCGACTGGGGAACTTTCACAGGAATGGCATTGCAGTGTTAATGTAAGCTGACTTATTAGTGGCACCAATAAATAAACTTAAACTGCAGGTCTAGGTGCTGCTGTGACAATGCACCCTCTTGTTTAAACACTCTGAAATGTTGAGACTGGGGAGAGGAGTGAACAACAGGGAGCAGCATTGCAGCTTCTCTCCCACCATTGAAACTGGGATTGTTGCTCCATCTGCTGCACCATCCCCACCATATCCACTGGGGGGCAATCTGGACAATGGGCTGCAGGCAGACCTCACTGCGCCTGTGCCACAATCACTCAGAGCGGCGGCCATCTTGCGTTGCCAGGAGATACAGCCAGCGGCCATCTTGCGTTGCCAGGGGAGCCGGCCGGCGGCCATCTTGCGTTGCCAGGGAACACGGCGTCCCACGCGCTGCACTCTGGGGGAATTTCCACTGCCGCACATGCGCCCAGGCAGTTACATTTTAATCTTTTAATATTTTGAATCTTGATGATTATTATTCAGATCCTCACCCGTCAGATTTTCGTTTCCTTTTCTATTCGGGATTTTTTTTACAAATTCCGTTTTTTCACAATCACACCCGCGCGGTGCGCTCTGGGAAAATACTAATGCACATCCGCGGTTCCGCACTTGCCTCTTTATAAAAATATGTATTTTATTTAATTTTATTTCCTCTCCCGGAGGGATTTCCAGATGGGAATTTCTCTCACTTTCTACACTTCTGAACCGTCGCTTTTTCCACGCCGGGGGGAGGGGCTGATGGTTACGTCACGACAACATGGCGGCTGGTCACGCCTCTCTACAGGCCCCGGATGTTCCGCCAACGAGAAGCGGCCGGTGGGCGTGGGCAAGAGGTGACACTGGGCGGAGCAGCGCCCGGGCGTGTTACAGCGGCTCCTGGTGGTCAGGAACGTTAATAGCAGCAGCACAGTCTCTGCCGAAAGACTTCCCCAGTTCAGCTGCTCAGAGACACTGGGAACCGCTTCAACTGAGAACTTCAGCTCCTCACACTCACCCGCCGTTTTCAGTCATTGTTTAATATAAAAATCTCTTTGGTGAAATCAGAATCAACTTGTTAACATTAAAGGGGATGGGAATCCGAACCATTCTGCTCAAAAGGCTCTGCTTGCCTTGAAATTTCAATTGAAATGTTCAAGATGAGAATTTATAGATGCAAGTCATGTTGCATGTAGAACGCTCATGATGCCACAATAAGATCAGTGCAGACATCTCACAGGGTTGTGTGACTGCAGGAGATGTCAGAGATGCGCGTTCATAAGAGAAAGGGAATAACCAACACACTACAGCAGCGCTGCCGGATCAAAGGAACTAAAGAGACTTGTATAGAATTGTAAACAGTGCGGTCATGCTGCAGGTTTTCAGAAATAGAATTTGATCATTGGACACAAACTGGTTTAGAATATATTTTACTGCTGCTGATACCTCAGTCTCTGTGGCGCAATTGGTCAGCGCGTTCGGCTGTTAACCGAAAGGTTGGTGGTTCGAGACCACCCAGAGAAGGAATGTTACTATTTTCTCACCATCAGCATTCACAGGCAAACAGTTGCCTCTTGCTAATGGGTCCGTGGGTGCCAATAAATAAAAAGCTGTCAATTGTTCCTGGTTGTGCTGTTATCTAGTGTTACCAATATTATTTAATGACAATTGACTTCAAACGTATTACATATAACATTATACACATACTTCCATTATACCATTAAACTAAAAAAGATCATGTTCCAGCTAACAGGTGCTTTCATTGGCTCAAGCAGTCACTTCTGTGTAAAATAAACATGACAATTTGAAGGATAAACTTTTATTTGGTGAATAAAGACAGGCACAAAGCAAAAGGCAGGTGGTTCAAGGGTAAATTAATGTTTTATACAATACACATCAGCTTCCCTGGTGGTTTAGTGGTTAGGATTCGGCGCTCTCACTGCCGCGGCCCGGGTTCGATTCCCGGTCAGGGAATGTAGATTTATTGCTGTACAACAATCCTGCCTTACTTCCCGGTCTGTACCAGTTCTGTCAGAATCAGTGTTAGGGAGATTTCCTCTTCAGTATCTGAATTGGAAATGTCACATTTAAAGAACAAAGAAACAGACAGGGACAAGGGACAAAATGCTGATGATACAAAATGCGGATGATTATTGGAAGAAAGATGAAAATGATGTATTAATGAATGGGCAGAAATCATTGTTCCCTTAGATATTTGCGAGAAGAACGCGTTTCAATGTTGATGTTAAGGATAAGTCGGACAATCAGATTGAAAGTAACGGTTATCTTCCTGAATTCAGTGACATGGGCTCTCAGTCTAACCATCGGAACCTGCAGCAACACAGCGGAGTTGAACATTGCAGACAGGCAGATTTGCTCCACTGCTTTTCAGGCTGTTTCTGTAGTGTTGTGGTTATCACATTCGCCTCACACGCAAAAAGTCCCCGGTTCGAAACCAGGCAGAAACATTCATTAAACTTTCTCATGTCAGGTAAGGGAAAATTGCTTGACTTCAGTTTGTTGCTCAACATTATCGGAACTTCAGTGTTAAAAGCATGTTATCATTGCTCTGACATCACCCTCAAATACTTTCTGTGAAATAAGGTGCATTGACAAGAAACCTCGATTTTGACACCGAACATTTATTCGCAACTCGTTCAGTCTACAACAGAATTTAATGGGTTTATAGGTGCAGAGTCATATGGTTAATCATCATCTGAAATATCTGATAGTAGTGTGTGCTCAAACAGACAGATACAAGTGATACTGTAAGTGAACTCGAGGAAATGGCGCGCATTTCACAGAAGAATATTTTTAAAATCGGTTTTCATCAGTAAGAAACAGGAAAAGCCACTCAGATAGATGAGGGAATCGAGACTCAGTGCGAATCTAGTGGATATTCCTGTAACGGACCGGAGTTTATGCGCCTGAATGTTTCACACCCATAATAAAAATAGGCTCTAGTGTCACTAACAGACAGTTCTTGATTTTCCTCCATTTAAATGTATTTGACTTTGTTTAAAAGTTGATGATATTCAATCCCAAAACTGTGATCTGTATTACCCGGTGATTCAATTCGTTCTGTTGGTCAGTTATGTTTTCAATTCAGTGATGTTCAATTTCAGAGATATTCAATCATAATGAAGACATGTGTGTTAAATAATGCAATGATACTAGATATTGAAATGAATAATGAGTACAATTGTACGATGAACTTTGATAAAGTTTCATCTGGAGTCGAAACGTCCGCCCTTTTCACTCCTTATAGGTGCTGTCAGACATTGTGAGATTTTGCACCATTTCCTCTTTTCCCATCCGCAGTAATTTGCTTTTATCACTGAGGACATTTGGTTGAGATTGTTTGAGAAAGTTAGAAATGATGCATTAACGAATAAGCAGAAATCATTGCTCTCTTAGAAATTTGAGAGATGGAAGCTCCCAATCTCTCAGCCAGCCGAAATAGCTGAGTTGGGAGAGCGTTAGACTGAAGACCTGAAGGTCCCTGGTTCAATCCCGGGTTTCAGCAGGATCTCCTTGCTGGTTTTCTGCACTATTGGCACTGCATTTTGTCTCGCACTGTCTTCAAACATTAATTCACGCAAACTGCAACAGACCAAATGCCCATCGCAATTTCCACCCGGCCAGATGTTGTTATATTTCCTCCTTGTTGGATTCCACTTCCTAAAAAGTTGTTCTATTTCTAAACATTTGCAATGTTAATGAAAGGTTAATGTTAATGTTAATGAATGCAGAAACGTCTGGACGTGCAGTCAAACGCTCCGCCCCAAACTATATTCCCTTAATACCAAGCCTCTGTTTTAGTCGCTCCTTTATCCTCTATCTCGCGGGGTCTGTGCTTGTGTTTGTTCCCCTGTGGTTACCCACATGAAGGGCGTGAACACGCCTTTTTACCATCACAAACTCCATTCATTTACTTTATAAATCTTCATGTACAGAAGCTGGCAAAAAGTTTAAAAATGCGAGATGAAATGGACCTTTTCTGTTAGTTGTGAGTGTTTTTATGTTAGTTGAGTGCTTATTGAATAAGGTGCTGTACATTCCATTGTGGAAGGTCAAACATGTAACCATTCAACGGATTTACTCGGTATGATTTTGGGTTCCAGTTCCATACCTGCGATGACATCAATTCATGTCACTCACTGTGAACCCGATATTTCTAATAGATTGAATGTCTCAATATTTCTAAAACGTTGGATGTTTAATCTAATTTACTTCATTTTATATTTCATTATTTCATCTCCAAGCAATTTCAGAGGCAAGTTTCTGTTTCAAAATTTTCTGTTGATATAGAACATAAGTCACTCCTTCATCCAAGGTTAGACAGATTTATGATCTCTCCAGGAATCAATGGAAGCAGGGATTTGGAATTGGAACAAATGCTCAGCCACAAGTTCATGTTTCGATTGTAATTGTTAAGTTTAACGGTATAATGAAAGCATGTATATAATGTTATATGAAGATATTTATCTTAGCTACTTATTTTTCAAAAACCATGTTGACTAAAAAATAACTGAAATACTTTCAGTCATTTAAAAACAAAGTTTCTTTTTTAAATGACAAATTTTCGTTAAAGTATTTGGTGAGTTTAAGCTACCTTCTAAACAGTTGGAAATTTCTCGAAAGAAATGGAAACATTATATTTTTTTTCAGAATGGTGAAAACGGTTTCTAAAAGAAGTTGATGAAATCTGTTGAAGAATTTCTTTTAAACATATTTAATTTTAAGAAGCAAAATACACAGATTTTTTTTTTTAAGTTGACACATTTCAGTTAAAACTGAGGGAGGAATTTTTTTGGAGTACGTTTTATTTTGAAAAGTTCAAATTAGCCAGAAGTTTCTGGTCTGTGATGCTGGGATTCTTGTCCGTTGGAGCGAAGGAGATTGAGGAGTGACTTAATTGAGGTGGACGAGATTAGGGCAAGTTTGGGGGGCGGCAATTTATAAGATTTGGGGCAAGGTGGGGCAACACACATGCACACACACTTACACACTCTCTCTCTGTCTCTCACATACGCTCACACACACACTTACACAACTCTCTCTCTCTCTCTCTCTCTCTCTCTCTCTCTCTCTCTCACACACACACACACACACACACACACACTTGCTCAATAATTGCCAGGCTCGAGTCGAATTCTTATTGTGTGACACCATCCGCTTCTTTTCTTTTGCAACAGAGGAGTTAAAGAGCAGCGAAAACGCTGACGTTGCACGCATCATCTCTTCAAGAATCAATTCTTTTTTTTTTATTAAGCAACACAGCACGGGAAACAGGCCCTTCGGCCCAACGAGCCCGCGCCGCCATCATACCAAATACATTATCCTATTTTAATATTCCTATATAATAATATATATATTATTCCTAATATGGAAAATTTTCACCATAGGGACAATTTGTTACCCAATCAGCCTAAGAGCGAATTTTTGGGTTGTGGGAGGAAACCGGAGTGCCCGGAGAAAACCCACGCAACCAATCTCTTTTTCAATGAGATGAAGAGTTTGTCGTTTGAGGAACTGTTGAGGACTCTGGTTATGTACTCATTGGAATTGTGGACCTGATTGCAATTTATGTGATACTGCAAGGCCTGGATAGACTGAATGTGGAGATGATCTTTCCACTAGTAAGAAAAGCTACAACCAGAGGGAAGAACCTCTGGCTAAATGAACGAATCTTTACAACAGCGATGAGGAAGATTTTTTTTCAGCCAGAGAGTGGTGCATCTGCTAATGTTCTAACTATATCAACCTTTAATTAGGCAATAGCTGATGTATTGTATGCAGTTTCGAAACTCACATTACAGGAGAGATGTGATCGCACTGGAAAAGCTGCAGAGTGGGATCCACCATCATTAATTGGTCTGGCCAACACGTGACTCCAAATCCACAGGAACGTGATTATTATTAAGTTTCTTCTGAATGGACTGAACAAGCTAGTGACTGGAATGACAATTAGAGATAAGCTGCAAATGTTCACCCGGCCAGCAACGCTCACGACCCATAAATGAAGGAAAAAAAAAACTAATTCACATTTTGTTCTATTTGTTGTGGAACAAGGTGACATTCCTTGTGTTTTTTTTTGTTTTATATCTCTGCCTTTTCAGTTTTCAGACAGCTGAGGTTGCGAGCAGAAAATTAATCCATTGTGACCCAAAAACAAGGTACTATAGATGCTGCAAATTCCACCTCAAAACCGAAAATTTTCGAAAAACAGCGTTCTAAAAGCTTATATGTAAAGGGAAGTAAAGTGAATGCTTTAGAAGAGTTTAAACACTTAATTGTTTGCTCACAAGTAAACAGTCGGGGAAATACGGAGGGTTACAAAATGTCTTGTGATTGCATGGAAGGCTGGAGTGATTCTATGACCATGGGTTTGATGCTGAGATACAATTTAGTCACGCTTTATGCATAAGGGAGTATAGTTCAGTGGTAGAGCATTTGACCGCAGGTCAAGAGGTCCTCAGCTCAAATCCGAGTGCCCCCTTGACAAGGTCTGTCCTTTTCGCTTTCTGCATTTTACAGAATGCTGCATTGCAGAAGAACATGATTAGCCTAAAATGGTTTGGTAATTATGTTGGGCTGTTGAGAAAAAGCCCTGCGTCAATGCAAATATGTATTTTCTTGACTATCTAAACCTAGTCCTCTCCTTACTGACTCTCGTCAATAGAAAAAAAATAATGTTGTTATCAGATCCATCAAACTATTTGTCGCCAGACAGAAAATTATTCAACATCTCCATGAAATCCCAGTTTAGACTTATTAGCGCCAAGGAGAAGAATCCCTAAAACGAAAAGCTCCCAAAGAAATTGAATTTCCTCTTCTCTGGACATGATGCAAGGCAGGGATTGAGAAGAGTTTTTGGAAAACATTGCCAGTTGCAGATGGGGGAAATGGAGAAGGAGCCAAACCAGATAAACCCCAGTCTCTAGCTTTGTGAGTCCTTAGAAACTCTTTGGGAATGGGAATCAGGGGGAGAATGAAGAGTGAACTTTCTGACTGAGTAGAAACAGTCAAGACACTTTCTCTTTTTTAACACTCTGGGACATTGACTCTACTGTTGACAGTCAAAATAACTGATCAGAGACATTAAAAGGTTTATTAAAATGTCATGTTCAGAAAATCAGCAACAGGAAAAGGACGTGATAGGCTGCAAAGCCTGGTGATAGAGATGATGATACAAGGTAAAACCAGACTAATAATGGGTAGATTATATCTTTTCCACTCACACAGATATTTCCCAGATCTGGGTCCAAATCTGGTGCTAAATGATTAAATAAAACTTCCCACTGAATTAAGCACTCAACTCTCTGACTTCCAAAGAAGTGGAGGCAGTTTTCATTCAGAAACCAGTAGCTGAGGGATTATCAATTCGGCATGGAGAAAGACTCATTTTGACCAGTGACACTGCCGGAGGAATGGAGAGCTGGAGCTCACCCGAGAAAGCAGCAAAGGTTTAAAACAATGCGCCCAACATGGGGCTCGAACCCACGACCCTGAGATTAAGAGTCTCATGCTCTACCGACTGAGCTAGCCAGGCACATTTCATCCACGTTAATCCAAGTTCTAAACTGTGCGAACAACCAATGCAGTTTTCCATCTGGTATCTCGTATTGTTCTGATTCCAAAGTATAAAAAGTATCCAATCTACAACATTGCCAAGGTTACAATGCATCCCTGTCGATCATCATTATCATCATTGGCATCTTCCTCTTCTTTGTTGCAACGTTACAAACTCCTCTTGCATTTTTCTCCATAATTGTTGTTGTCAGTAACATTTTGACATGAACTTCTGAACTAACGGGAATCAGGTTTGTGTTGGAAAAATGAGTTTGTTCACATCGGTGAGCTGAATCACCTTGTCACACACACTGAGTGAGAGAGGCCTCGGGAGAAACACGCACGCCTCAAGGAGCAAATCGGTTGGAAACTTGGCAGAGGCAGGAACTGAGACCGAATCAGCACTGACACCAGAGGCTGAAATATTCCGCTCGTCCAGCCACATGGCACATTCACATCACCATAACCATTGTGATTGACAGCACTGATTAGAATATGGGAAATATGGATATAAGTGGGCCATTTGACCCCTTGAGCATTCTCAGCTGCTCAATAAGAAATGTCCTCAAATTGAAACTGTTCCGTTTACCTTTCCATAACATCTTCATCTGAAGTAACACAAATAAGGTGAAGATCCCTGGAGGATGATGATTTCGATCTGAAGCTTTAACTCTGTTTCTCTCCAGACTTGTTGAGTTGATCCAGCCTTTTTTAATTTCAGATTTCCAATAACCGCAGTATTTTTCTTTTCTTATCAGGTGAATAAATAACAACTTATCTTCAAGTGAGATTATGGTGACTTTATTTGCCATGATCTTGTTAAATGGTGGAGGAAACTGAACGGGATTTATGACTTTGTCTCACTCCATTTATTCAGTTTCCGGGCAGCACCAGATATGACACTAATTGCTTCCTCTGGTAGCGGTGATGACAAGTTTATGTCACTAAATTCAGCACAGCAATAACTGAGGAAGACTATGCTCGAATCACATCATTGCCAAATGTTAAATTACTTTAAAGGTTAATACAATACATTTCGTTGTTCAAGTCAGCAAAAGAAAGAATAGAATGTGTCATTGCTCATTTTAACAGGAGGAAGCAGCGGGGGCAATGCGGATATAAATTTATGCGCACAAGAATCGAGCTTGTGGAGCCAGTTTAATATGTCCTCCAGGAATCCGAATTTGCTTCAAGTAGGGCTCTCACCGTGTATCCATGGTTTAATGATTATAATATCCGTCTCCAAATGCTTTGAGTTTCGAAGTTGTTCAAATTTCAGGATTAACATTAACATTAACATTAACATTTTCTGCATTTTGTAATTTTAAACTTAGTAGTCTCGAGGCAAATTTCTCGAAAAGGAAGGTGTGTGATAGGGAGCAAGGGAGGATGGTTCATTGTCACCAGGAATGGTGGACAAGGTAATATTGAGCTGGTGATGCTAAACAGCAAGTGCTGGAGTAGCAGGTCAGGCAGCATCTGTGGAGAGAGAACAGAGTCAATGTTGAAACGTTCTTCCACAGATTCTTTCTGCCCTGCTGAGTTTCTCCAGCATTTTGTGTTTGTATTTCAGATTCCGGCATCCACATTAGTTTCTCTTAATCTTTTTGAGCTGGTGATGGGGGAGCCCGTGTGGTCTGGTGATTCCGAGTCAATGCTTTCCCCACAAGGACTCGGGCTCGATGACAAACGGTTAAACAATCAGAGCATTGTGAAAATAGAAGTTGTTTTATACCAGCAGGTGAAAGGATTTGAACAAAAGGGAAGAAGTGTTTTTTTTCCGCTGTAATTGGATACAAGATGACAGAATAAATGTTGTGCAATGTTTCTGGTGAAAGTGACTTGGGCTGATGGAATGAGTAGAGATTTGTTCAATTAGTTGCAAATCCCTCACATCAGTTTCCTGAGATGCTCATGACCAGAATTCAGCGCCATGGCCCGGGTCTGGTTTCCAACCAAGCAGAGAACACATTTTTATTGAATTCTTTATTAAATGTAAAACACAGCGAGACTATGAAGTGAGTAAAAAAAAAACATTCAGCTGGATAAACTTGTGTCATATCTGGAAAAGTCAGAGGTATGAAATGAACATTAAGCTCTAAAGAAGACTTGCTGAACAGACATGTGGCAGGTACTGATATTTGGAAGTGATTGACCTTAAATTCTACCGCTTTCACATCGCATTTTTTAACTCCCTGTTGTCCATCTCAATTGCTTACACATCCAATCAAGATCACCCATCTCTTTATTCAATCTGTTTTCTTTTGTTTCGCAGATTATGATACGTTCGCTGCAAGTAACATGTGTTCCCTGAAGGAGTGAACACATTTTTCCATTCACAAACTGCGTTTCCTTTTGTATAACCTCACTGCAAAAGTAGAGAAAAAACAACATGTTTGAAAGTAGGCTATCGAGACTGCTCCCAACATTCAATGCCATCATAGCGTTCTGGACTTCAGCTCAATTTTCCTGCAAGCTCCCCTATATCCCTTAATCCCTGACAGCCCAAATATTCCCCACACACTGAATGATTCAAACGACCAAGTCGCAGTCACAACATGGGCTCTTCAATCTAACCGTCGGAACCTGCAGCAACACAGAGCAGTTGAACATTGCAGACAGGCAGATTTACACCATTGCTCTTTCGTTGTTTCTGTAGTGTAGTGGTTATCACGTTCGCCTCACACGCGAACGGTTCCTGGTTCGAAACCAGGTAGAAACATTCATTAAGCTTTCTCATATCGGAGAAGGAGAAATTGTTTAATTTCAGTTTACTGCTCAACATGATCCGAATCTCGATGTTAAAGATATGTTATCATTGCTCTGACATCAGTCTCAAATGCTTTCTGTGAAATAAGGTGCACTGACGGGAAAGTTTGATTTTGACTCGAGCACATATTCGCATCTCATTCAGTCTACAGCAGAATTTAAAGGGTTTATCGGTGCAGACTGATATGGTTAATCATCAACTGAAATATCTGATGGTATTATGTGCTCAACAAGACAGATACAAGTGATACTCTAAGTGTTTGCAGTCCCGATGTTGTGCTAGTTGTTATAATTCACACTCGGTTACTGGTTTGAAAAAAAATATATTGAACTCGAAAGTTCACTCTCTGTCTTGCTCCACATTTGTTGCAATCCCTGCTGAGAACTTCCAGTCCTTTTCTGTTTTTATTCTAACAGGAATCATTGGAGGAGGAGCAGACCACTCGGTCCATCGCGATTTCCGCTATTCAATACTATCATGGCTGATCTTGGGTTGCAACTTAGTTTTTTTCCACCAGCTCCCCATATCCCTGAATTCTCCAAGAGATCAGAAGCCTCTTTATCCCGACCTTAAATGTGCTCGACGATGGGGCATACATAACTGTCAGGTACAGAGAATGTAAAAGATTCTCACCCTCTGAGTGAAGCAATTTCTCCTTATCTTGGCCCTAAATGACCAGCCGCTGATCTGTGCCGCAGGGGGTTAGATTCCCGAGCAGCAGGAAAAGAAAATCTCTCAGCCTCCATCCTATCAAACCGAATTAGAGATCACCTCTTATTCTTCTAAACTCCAGAGAATTTCATCATAGGACAACTCACTGACCCTAGGGAGTAACCTGATGGACCTTCTCTTTACCGTTTCTAATGCAAAGCATATCCCTTTTTCAATGTGACTGTCACATCTGCGCAGAATATTCAACCTGGTTTCAACAAAACTCTGTGTAACAGTAGAAGCACCTCGTTATTTTTAAACTCCAGTCTGCCAACAATAAGAACAAAATGTAATTTCCCTTCTAATTATCTGCTGCATCCACATGCTAACTTTATGCATTCCTTGTACAAACTCAAGTATTCTGTTCTTAATATCAATATTTATAATTTCCAGTTCGTCAAATATGTTCTGCTCTTTTTTTTAACGAAGTAGAAAATCTTATTTCTTTTCAAAATTGCATTCCGTCTGCCCCTCCTCTCATAAGAGCACTCTACTTCGTCTCCCACTCAATCCGCCTTTTTCCCACAGTTTGTATCAGCTAAACTTTGCCTGGAGGCCCAAGCAAGAATTGAACTCGCGACCCCTGGTTTACAACACCAGTGCTCTAACCACTGAGCTATGGAGCCAAATACTGCAAAGCAATTCCGGGACGAGTAGTGTAATCAGTGGGCTGTGGAACAGGATAGAGTTTGAGGTTGAAGATTTTTGATGAATGTGGAAATGTCTGAGGTGGAGAGCAGGAGGTTAAAAGATGCAACTTGATAGTGACATGTTTTGACATGTGTGATGTGTGTGTATCTGACATATATGTTGTGTGTGTGTCATGGGATTCTTCAGAATTTATCGTTAGTGTTACATCTCTGACTTTTTCCAGCTCCAATGCAAGTTCATCCAGCCGGAAGGTTTCGATGTTGCTCCTTTCACAGATGCTGTGAGGCTTTTTATTTTCATTAAATGAAGAATTGAACAAATAATTTATTCACTCCGTGACTGGGAATGGAAACAGTGTCACCGTTCCAATCCTAAACACCAGACCCTCAGTGACATGCACAACAAAGGAGTTGCCTTGAGCCTGTTCCTTCACTGAATCAATTCATCCTGAACAGTGGAATAAACAGAGATCACATCCAGTCACAAACAGAATGAGCTGCAGTGAAGGACCTTCAACTTGTTATTCGATGAAGATGATAATCACGGTATAATAAATGATTGGAATTCAGTGCTCCCTTCGATATTTGCGAGAGGAACGCTTTTAAATTTTGATGTTGGGGATACGTTGTGAAATCAGATTGAAAATAACGGAATTCCTGAATTCAGTGACGTGGGCTCTCAGTCTAACCATCGGAACCTGCAGCAACACAGCGGAGTTGAACATTGCAGACAGGCAGATTTGCTCCACTGTACTTCAAGCAGTTTCTGTAGTGTAGTGGTTATCACGTACGTCTCACACGCGAAACGATCCCGTTCGAAACCGGGTAGAAACATTCATTCAGCTTTCACAGGTCAGATAAGGAAAATTGCCTAATATCATTTGTTCTTCAACATTATCCGAACCTCGATGTGAAAGGCATGTTATCATTGCTCTGACTTCACCCTCAAATACTTTCTGTGAAACAAGAAACGCATTTTTGACGCGCTCACGAGAAAGTTCGCTTTTGACACTGAGCATATATTCGCATCTGGTTCAGTCTCCAACAGAATTTAATGGGTTTATAGGTGCGGACTAATGTGGTTAATCACCATCTGAAATATCTGATTGTAATGTGTGCTCAAAAAGACAGAGACAAGTGATTCTTGAAGTGAACTAGTGGAAACGGCACACATTTCACAGAAGAATCGTTTTTTTTTAATCGCTTTTCATCACTAAAAAAACAGGAAAAGGCATTGAAACAAGCGAAGGAATCGAGACTCAGTGCGGACCTACTGGACTTTCCTGTAAAGGACCGGAATTTATGCGCCTGAATGTTTCACACCCATAATAAAAATAGGCTCTAGTGCCACTAACAGATAATTCTTGATTTTCATCCATTTAAATTATTTGACTTTGTTTAAAAGCTGACGATAGTCAATCCCAAAACTGTGATCTGTGTTACCCGGTGATTCGATTGGTTCAGTTAGTCAGTTATGTTTTCAATTCAGTGATGTTCAATTTCAGAAATATTCAATTCATAATGAAGACAGATGTGTTAAATAATACATTGATACTAAATACTGAAACGAATACTGAGTATAATTGTACAATGAACTTTCATAAAGTGTCATCTGGACTCGGAACATCCGCCCTTTTCACTCCTTACTGGTGCTGTCAGACATTGTGAGATTTTGGAGCATTTTCTCTTTTCCCATCCGTGGTAATTTGCTTTTATCACTGAGGACATTTGGTTGAGATTATTTGAGAAAGTTGAAAATGATGCATTAACGAATAAGTGGCAATCATTGCTCTCTTAGAAATTTGTGAAATGGAAGCTTCTAGTCCATCAGGCAGCCGAAGTAGCTCAGTTGGGAGAGCGTTAGACTGAAGATCTAAAGGTCCCTGATTCAATCCCGGGTTTCGGCAGAATCCTGTCGAGCCTTAATGAGTATCGAATTCTGTCTGGCACTGTCTTCCAACATCAATTCAGGCAAGCTGCAACAGACCAAATACCCATCGCAATTTCCATCCTGCCTGATATTGATGTATTTTCTCCTTGTTGGATTCCACATTTTTTTTTTAAAAAAATCCTCTATTTCTAAACTTTTAAAAGTTAATGAAAGGTCATGGAGGTGAAGATGCATCTTTGTTTCCTTGTGCACACATGCCATGTAACGTCCTGAGTTTTCCCAACCTCATCACATTTCAGTGCAGATATCAGGTCCGCTTTTACATAGCAGTGGAAATATATTTAATTGATATGCTGTTTCATCCAAAGCAATGTATATTTACCTTGCCTCTTTTGATTTTTCCAGAAAAGACCATTCGCCTCATCGAGTCCGCACCCACGACAATCACGGATAGAGGTGGGAACACCGGGTGACGGTGTGGGCTCGTTGGGCCGAAGAGCCTGTTTCCCGTGCTGTTTTGTTCTTTGTTCCATTCCCATCCACATCCTATTCCCCGTAAACCCACATATTTACCTCTAATACCCCTGACACTAAAATCAACTTAGCATGGCCAATCAAACTATGAGAAGTGCTTGAACTCAAGGCCGTTCAGTGGAAGAGTCACTCCGTCACCCAGTGGTCCATCTGTGTAAAGACACCTTCATCTCTGCCTTTTTATGATGAAATCCGCAGACATCAGTGAACAATGAAGAGAATCTCGGTGATTTCACTTATAAACTGGTGTGTCGCTGACCGAGTTTCAGCTAATTCTAAAAAACAAAGACTTTGTCTCATCAAAGGCCGATGTAGGATAGTGTGTAGCAGAAGACACTTTCTTTTGTGACAGCGCTTTTGTGTCTGCAGTTCACATATTGCCCGCCATGCATTATAAAGAATGCCGAGCGTCAAGCTCAATGAACGTGAATATTTTCAGCAAATCAACAGTAATAGCAAGTTTAACAACTCATAATAATATTTCCGTGAAAAGACGTTTACTATCATATCTAATATAATATTTATGTTTCAACATTTGTTCTTCCAATTACATTCTGTCAATATTGATACTGGCCGTGCGAATGAGTCTGTAATTGTCCCGACATTGCACCCAACACGGAATTCCCCTACCCTCTGGTGGCCGCGACATGGAACTAGAAAGTGCAACTTTCTGCCATCTGTGAGCCTTCAGAACTCAAATATTTCATATTGTAAGTTCCTACGCGATTTTATTTTTATTTATATATTTATTTCAAAATCTATACTGCACTGGAGTGGAGAATTTTTTCTTAGGACTCTATCTTCCCCGAGCAAAGGCAACCCTTTCCCAGGTATGGGTCATGGAGATTCTGTCACTCAGCCGCTGAGCTCAGATGTTAAGACAGAGGGGGATTTCCTCTACATGCACGTTGCATGTGAAGCCTATTTCACCAGCCTGGATTTCAATGACCTGCACTTCATACTGAGTTCATGCAACAACACCTTTATCTGAGTCGCCCAAATGACGTTCCGAAATGAACCGAAGAAGATTCTGCTTTTTTCCTTTTCTCCACTTACACCAATAGTTTTCGTTTGAACCCATTTGTACGATCCAGATAATGATCAGTAATGTGTTGTTCACAGAAGTCAAGTTTGAAACCCGATTTCCTTAACAGAGGATACTACCACAATGTCTTCGGTTCTTACAATGAAAATAAATGTTGCCATGTAAAATCAGAACCATAAAGTCATTGACAACAACAATCTCATACAGCAGCGTTCCAAATTAACATGTGGTACGAGGAGTAACAGAAAAATAGTCATCTACAAAACAGTATTGCGCATTAAATGGCAGACGAGAACCAGATATATCCCATGGGATTTCCGTCATTTCATGTGGATGTATCAGAAAGAACAGAACACAGAGAGGGGTCCCTAGGATGATGCTCAGTGATTTCTGGACATTAGTATTAGGAGGAATGGATCGGATCAGTGAGAAATGCATATTAGAAACAGAAGGCAGTGGGGATGTTTAATGGTTACAACTGGGCACTCAATGTGTTTCCCGGACAGTGGAATCTGTTCCTATCTCACGGAGCACGAAGAGAAAAAAAATATCTTTGTTTGTTTTAACCAAATATGAAGCTGAAATATCTTTATCAGAAGGCTCTAGTCTCGGAGAATAAGTGGTTACTTGTATCAAATGGGCCACAGCTTTTTGAAACTCCTGCATTTTTTTTTCCCTGTGGTCAATTCCATAGATCCCAAACTAGTCAGAATTGGAAAATTTATAATCGCTGATGTGCTTATTTGAAACACGACTGAAGGGGAAAATTATTAATCAATTTACAAGGTTTTTGTCAGAACACGTTAGCACTGCAAAAAAAATCTTGAAACAATAATAATAAGATAATGAAGAAAATACTTTACACATATGTGGATGCAATAAGAGAAATAAATAAATAATTATGATTGTGCAACATATATGCTCATATTTTAAGTGTAATTTATGTATTGAATAAATTATTGTTCATTTCAGCCAAAATCTAGTCATTGCAAGATGTGATGGTAAAATTGAAGAGTTGAGAGCCAATGGCCTGGGAATCTTCGTAGTTAGCAAAATTAACATCTAAAAGTTTCTGGCGAGGGAATACATTTTGCTACTTTATGAAAGGGGGCATTCAATGTTTACACATAGAGTAGATTGTACTGGGCCCAGGATCATGTGTTTGTCTAGTCTTGGAAATGAGTCAGTGGGGTATGTTCACTTTGACCTCTACATGAGCATCCTTAGTCACACGGCAGAGGGAGGTGAGTTCAATCAAAATGAGAGTCAGCATTAGTACTAAATCGACGAATTAGATATCATTACGCAGGTATGTAAAATGCAATTGACTGAGAAATGTGTCAGGAATTATAATTGATGTATGTTTACAGAATGTTATTGATTGTAACCTAATATGAGGTGGAAATGATCATTAAGAACATCTATAATTGATCTGTTATTGACTGCGCATGTTAGATTCATAGGAAAGGTCCTGCCACTGTATCCCAGAGCCACCTTCTGATGACTTGGACCTTCTGATGGGCAACATGACAGCTCAGTGACTATCACTGTGCTGTGCAGATACATGGATTTGGGCTTGTGTCTGTGGGAGTTTGCGCATTCTCCCCGTGCTTGCGTGGGTTTTCTCCAGGAGCTCCAGTTTCCTCCCACATCCCAAAGATGTGCTCTTAGGCTAATTGGCATAACAAATTCTCCCTAAATTGTCTCAAATTTGGTTTTTAAATCCATACATTTATAAACATGGACAGGGATCGTGGGTCGAGATGGGAACAGCGGGGTGGCGGCGCGGGCTCGTTGGGCCGAACGGCCTGTTTCCCGTGCTGTTTTCTTCTTCGTTCTTTGTTCACTTAACCCTTTCGGTGATCTTCCAGCAGCTGTGTATTTTGCTTTTGTTTTCAATTAATATCACCACCTCACAGAGAGTTATCCGTCTCTTGAGTTTTATATTGTCGATAGGTAAAGACAGAATTGGTCATCTCAAATTACCCACAACAGTAATCATACTTTGGAAATTTGTAATCGATGATGTGTTTAAGTGAAATACGCCTCAGCTTCTTCGTTTCACGTCATGATTTGCATATCTGTTCTGTATGTTTCCAGCTTGTGGTTTGCCTGCCTTGGAAGTATTTCATCGGACGATATAAAGAGAGATACACTCTGGTAACCCAGGCTCCAGCGATACTGATAGCTTTTTTTTAAGGGTCGGTGTATAAAAAAACTATTTTCTGCCATATACTGCCCTGCATTGGCCTCTAATGAAGATGACATTTTGCCGTTTAGGATTACCTGAAACTCGGTAGTGACAGACCAGTTTATGTGTGAAATCGCCGCGGCCCTCCTCATTATTCACTCATTCTGCGGATTTTATCATGAAAAGGCAGAGATGAAGGTGCATTTAAAGGAAGGGTCACTGGGTGGCAGAGTGATTCTTTCACTAAACGGCCTTGAGTTCAACCACATCCCACACATGACTGGAAAAATCCCTGCCTGGAAAAGAGGGGAAACGGTATAATGGGGGAAATGGAGCGGACTGGATGGGTTTTGAAAAGAAAGGAATTAATCCAAACCAGAGTGAGTTAAAAATCCATTCAATATTTATTTTAAAAATTCAGAGAATATCTTACAGTTAGAAAAGTGGAGATAACGATCGAGCTTCACATTGAGAACAGAACACGTGCGCAAGGAATCCATCAATATTTGTACATTTGATCCATACATCGAAAAGAGAAAACAGGATCCAAATAGAAAGCAGAATTATCAGATGCGAATAAGGAATGAAAAAAAAGTTTCTTAATTACACGTGGTATTTAAAATATTAAGCACAATTACATTATAACAAATAAAGCCTCGTACATTTCACACTGAAATGTGAAATAATGATTATCTTTGCCTCGGCTACAGGTTCAGAATGATAAACTGAGTTTTTTTTTACTTATAGAGTCACTGAGGGCACATATTGTATCCGTATCACCCGGAGACTTTGATAGTCATCTGTGGTAAATCTACTGCGTCCAAAATTCAATTCATTACTTGATCTGTAAAAGAAATATACAATATTGAAGCGAATGTTTCAGTGAAACATTGAGAGATTTTCAATTCCATTCTTCCAGTTTGAAATGTGAATGAATTGAATCATTTCACCTTCACCAGAGTAACTGCAGTGCTGTAGGACATGCTCAGGATGAACAAAACGATGAATGTGGAAGCAGTTGTCCAGATGTTGTTGTTATCATCCTCATTACTGTCAATCCAGATGTGATCGGTAAAGTCTGGGGGGTGGAGACCAGGAAATGAAATTAGATTGCTTTATTGATCCCGGGAATTTCTATTTTTCTTTCCTCGTTCTCCTTCATAAGCTGTTAATATACTCTCTGTATAATTTTCAATGTATATCTTCTGTTCAGGACACTCAGTAACTGATCTTTGTAACCATTTTCACAACTGATCTTTCTTCACATTCCTTGGACAGTCCGTGTCAGAAGGACTGAAAGTGTTTTCTTGAGTGTCAGTTCATTTTTGAACATTTCATGACAAGAATGTTCTGACTGATATGGAGGAACGTTCACTGATCAATGATTGTATTTACAGATTGTTATTGATCTGTAAACTGTGAATGCTGCTGTTTAGGAGCCGGGATGCAATTTCCGATCTTTTCTCATTTATGGTGGAAATTGTCAGCAGATCATTAGCTTAAATTTAGTTTCTCAACGAGTTTATGGGTGCAATTTGCGTTTGTGTGCATATGGATGAGCATCTCGATATACATTAACCTTTGATCCTGCGTTAATGTGGTGCATGAGGGTTAATGAATGGGTTCATTTGCTTGTGCTTGTTGATTCGTGTTGTGTGTCTGCGTCTGTGTATATTTTATTCAGCTGACATTGTGGATGCACGGCTCTTATTTTATGAAGTCTATACATATTTACTAATGCCATTCACAATATGGGCATGTATTCATGCCCATTTTAATATGTTCATTTCTGTCACACGAGGATGGTTTTCTTCCCATTCTGTGTGAGTCTGTTGCTCTGTCTTTTTGTGCGCATATCTGTTAACATGTTGGTGCCTGTATATCCGTGTTGATAGTTCTTCATAATGCTCTGTTGATTTATGTTTGTGTTTCCGTGTGCAGCAATGTGTGCTATGGTGTTTTTTTCTCTATGAGCATAGTAATGTGTTGTGTGTGAAAGTTTGAATTTGGCCATCTATCTGCCCTCTGTTAATGTGTCATATGTATTTTCCATGTTTGAGTGTTAATGTGTAGAACATTACGTGTCTCTGTGTCTGTATTCCTGTCAGTGTGAACATCTGATAATATGTATTATCTGAGTGTATGCGTGTGTTTGTGTCTTTATGTGGACCTGCATGTATGTGCTCCTGTCTGTAATGTGAATACGCATATATCTGCTGAGCTTGGATCTGTGTACCTATTCGTATATGCTTATGCGTGTGTTATACTTGTGTGTTTGCATTTCTATGTGTGCGTGTGTGTGCGTGTGTGTGTGTGTGTGTGTGTGTATGTGTACGGATGCGCGTGTGTGTGTATACATATTTGATTATTTGGATTCATGCTGTTTTTCTGCCTGTTTGTACAAGGCATGTCAATGAGTCCATTTGCGTGCGTGCTTGCGTGCGTGTGTGGTGAGAGAGAGAATGGATGTATGTATGCCTCTATACATTTGTGCATGGAAGTATTTCTGTCAGAGCGTATTTGTCTATGTGAGTATTTTTGTTCGCGTATGTGTTGCCCATGAGTGTACTTGCGTGAGCTTGCTTGTTTGTGTTCGTTTGTCTATGTCTTGCATGAACTTATGGTGTATGAATGCGTGTTTGTATGCATACATATTTCTTTGTGTCTTTGTGCATGTATTTATCTGTGTTCTGCATGTGTGTGCTTTTGTATTTGTATTTGAATGTGCTTGTCCGTTTTTCTGTATATATGTGTGCGTGTGTGGCGGGGGGGGGATGTACATGCGATTGTGTGTGTCTTGTGTCTTTCTGTATTTGTGTGCGTACGTGTGAGTATATGTATTTGTACGCACGTCTATGTGTGTACTTATGACACTTCTGTGCAGTATTGTCAGTGTGTGCATTTTTTAAACTGTTGCTCCATGTTTTCCTGAAATCATTAACTGAACATGATGCAAACAATATGAATAATGAACTATATTTTCAGTGTTTGCTGCATGGATTTATTTTATATTAGTGTCACGGTGACATCAGGAGATCGAATGAAATAATGCATTTATGCATCGCAGAAACCCAGGGACAGACAAGTGAAAATCGGTGAGGATTCTATTATTTGTTTAAATTTGTATCATGGGAAATCAATGCCAAAACATTATTAACAGAAACAAGAGTATTGAAATATGTTTAAATTATGCTGCATAAGTATATATGTATTACAATGATTAAGATAGTGATACTTCAGCACCTGGAGCAAGTAAACCGGGAGCTAATTTGTACTGTTGGGTACTTATCGTAGATAGCATTCATTTCCAAACACACTACTTGGGGAGAGAGTGGAGAGAGAAATCATAGTTTCCCTCCCTCTACTTGGTGAAGCAATGCCCCTGAAGGTTTTAACTACTGAGGAAGTGGAGGTAAAGTGGATCAAACGTTCCTCCTGTTTTCATTGGGGAAGTTGTGGTACATGGGTTAGCTACTTCTGCTCCCCTCTCTTCTTGGGTGAGTAGGAATCTGGTATGTTAACAATTTCACTCTCCCTCTCTCTGATGGGGGGATTGTTGCTCCATGTTTCTGTGTGACCCTCACTTCGGTTTCCAGTGGGTGTGATGCAGCGGCTTAACGCTGACATCAATGGAGAAAGGGATGGGAAATAGGAAAAGCAGAAACACCGAGATCTAAATGCTGTGCTTGTTTGTCAGAAGTGTTGAAATGGTTGGTTGTTTCCTCAACGGGAGGAAAGTCGGTAAAGATATTTTGCAGAATTCTGTAATGAATGTGCTCTACTCTGTCTCTAACCCAGGATGTATCTGAGCAGGGCGCACTGGTTCAATAAGACTTGGGCCCGAAACTGAAAATATCTGACTCAAAACAAAAATAAATAATGGAAGTAAAACTGAAAAACAATCAATTAAGCAATTGGACATTTAATTTATCGTTAGGGGAAAATATTTTATTCTTTTTGTTGAAGTTTTTGATGTAACCGAGTGATTCTCAATCACATGGCTTAACAATGCTCAGTATACGGGAAATGTCCACAAAACTGGGTTTACCGCTGGATTTGTCAACTGTTCTGTTGCTGAACTTCAAGGGGATGGCTTCATGTCCCACCACACAGGAGTAAGAAGCGCCGCTGGACCATTCCTCTGCTGCAATGGATAACAGGCTGTACATGAAGAAGGAGTTATTGCCGTTCTCCGCCATCACCGCGGTGTTCCTGTAGCTCCCGGGATTCACCGGCTTGTCGTTGACGGTCCACTTGACGAAGATCTCTCGTGGGGAGAAACCTCTCACTGAGCAGCTGAGGGAGACATTTCTCTGAGCGGAGATTTCTTTTGCCGAGGGCAGGAGGACAGAGACGAACGGTTCCCGCGGATTTGAATCTGCAGAAATGTACAATAAATGTCAATAAACTGGAAAATCCTGGATACAATAAAACAGCTGGTGAGATATCTGAAAAAAAAATGCCGCAATTTCGATTGTAAAATTTTCCATTTTTGACTTCCAGCTTGGAGGAAAGGTGAGCATAATCGTTTTCTTAAATAACTCAGGATTTGGCCTGGAAAGTTTCCAGCACAGAATCAAGTTATTCGGCCCAACTGATCTACCTTTTGTTTTAGTTTTCTATTTTTTTTTAATGTTCCAGATCAGTCTCCTCCCTCCTTATTCGATCTAAACCCAATAACAGCGTCTTCAGTTGACTTTTCATTTATCAACACATCAAATTTCCCCGTAACGATATCCACAGGCCCAGAGTCTTTAGTTAATCGAGTTTCCACTCAGGGGAGACCATTATTGCATTGACCATTACACAACACAGTAACACATTTATTGTTTCAATCTCTCAGCTCACCTGTTTCCTTTTGGATAGATGTTTTTAAAGGAGTCGGCAGGTCCTGATGGCTCACCACGCACTCAAACACAGCCCCACTCAGCCAGGCTTGTGTCGAGGTGTTTAATTTGCTGATCACGCTGTCAGGATCCGCTCCTGGAATTTGGGCAATCTCTGATTTCACATACTTCGTGTCTCGGATCCAGGACACGTTAACTCCATAAGGAGCATTAGAAATGATGCAGGTTAAAGTCACGATTGCCTCCATTGTGACCTGCTCTATTGGTGGTGGTTGTATCTTCACTGTGGAATCATGGCACTGGGAAGGATCTGTGAATGAAAAATGAAAATCAACCCAAGTTCCCACTTCAGAAGCAGGACATCAATCTTCAGCCTGAAGGAAACAAAGTCGCCTTCAATATATCAATCTCTAACTATGGCTTTTCAACTTCAGTGGAGGATGAAAAACCAGCTTACTCCATGAAATTATTCAATTTATTAATGTATTGCATTTGTGTATCATTTCCATTAATCAGCATTGCAGAATCCCCAAACAAATACACCAGCCTGAACTCAGGGAAAAAAAGTACCAACCGTTGGTTGATAAATAGGGTGGATGTACTTTTCAATATTTTACCCCTATGCTGTGACCTATGAAACAGTCCGATCTCTACTGTCTTTCTAAATCTTACCAGCTGTCTAAGGAAAAAGCTGACATCAAGGCCAGCTCGCTCACTATATTACTTCAAAATGGAAGGGGACATTCTTTCAAGGGGAGGCAGTGACATAAGGTGTTGGTCATTGGACTTGTAACCAAGAATTTGGCGACACAGAATCGAATCTCATCACAGTAAACATGAAATCTGAATTCTATAAAAATCTATAATTAAAAGTTGAAATGGTTATCATGAAGCCATGGCTGTAAAACCCATCCTAGTTCACAAATGCCCTTCAGCAGAGTAGACCTGTTGTCTTTATCTGGCTTGGCATGCATGTGACTCCAGATTCACAGCAACGTGGTTGACACTTAAGTGCCCTCAATTTTGGGAAATAAATGCTCATCTCACGAAGGAATAATATATAATTTATTTTCTGATGAAATTCTGAACGAGGCATTTTCCTAATACAGCAAACTGCATGAGCATAACTTAGAAGATGTTCTATGCTTTGTACCAACTTTAATAGATCCCCAATTCCGATTAATATCGGAATGAAATACTTTATCCTCGGTTTGAGTGTCTTACCTACAGATGCACTAGTGTTCTGACTCTGAGTGATTCCTTGATGATTGACCTGGCAGGTATAAACCACTTTGCTGAACCATTCCCGCGCGGAGATTGTCAGCCGACTGCTGGCCGAGAAGTTCCCGTTCACTTGACAGGCGGGAGAGGTGACAATTCCTGAATCTAAGGGTTGTCCATTCTTCAGCCATTTCACCGTCACTGAATTTGGCTGGAAATCAATGATTGAACAGACGATGGTTGCAAATTTGCTTCTTGTGATTTCTTCACTGGAACTCACGGTGAGGATAACGGTTGGGGGAATGTCACCTTCAACAAACATATGTTTCGATGTTACTTGAAGATTCAATTAACAACAATTAAAATTAGTCATTCTATTTCAGCACCAAAGCTGCCAATTTGAGAATTTTATCCATGGCTTTGTTGAACTAGCGGGGACATAGCGAATGGAATTCCGTCAAAAGTGTTACACAATGCATTTGTGGCGGGTAAACAAAGCAAGGAAATATTCAATAAAACAGAAGGTTGAGAGAGATTGAGGAAATGCAAGACCTTGTAGCGCATGTCCACAGTTGCATGTAAATGATAGGGTAACTGGACAAAATGATCAAGAAAGCATTTCGGATTGATTCTGCTAATGTGTGAGATATTGAACACAAAATCAGTGATGCAATGATGGAGCTGTATAGAACACTAGTTAGGCCACTTTTGGTGTTTGCTGCACAATTCTGGCGACCACAGGAGTGACGTAATGACTCTGGAGAGAGACGAGGTTACAAAAATGTTGCTAGGGCGTGACAATTGCAGCCATGAGGCGAGATTGGATAGACAGGGGTTGTTCTTATTAGGAAAGGAGGAGGTTGAGGAGTGACGTAATTGTGGTTCACAAAATTATAAGGAACGTAGGTAGAAATCATTCATTCCCCAAGTGCAGGGTTCAATTACTGTGGAGCATGCTCATTTCAAAAAAATATATAGATCTGCATCTCAAGTGTACCTACAAGGCTACGAAGCAACGGCTAGAAAGAGGGCTTAAAATGCATGGCTAATGAATTTGTTCTCCCTTCTGGCCAGCACAGATATACTGGGCTAAATGGTCTCTTTCTGCATCGCAACATTTTAGTGGTTTTCTGATGTTGAGCAACTTTTCAGTCAGTAGACATTTACTTGGATTTTGCACAGTTTATTTTTGTTTTCAGAATGTTACGAATCAGTTATAGCTAAGACGTTGCATAGTCCAACCACAACGCCTCTCTTACCAAGGTTTCACAACACTTACATGGCATTTCAACGCTCTTCACTGAGTCACGGTGTCGAACCTCACAGTCAATTTTGGGGCATTCTCCTTCTGAGTCGCTGATGGTTAACTGGCTGCTCAGGGTGTAGGTTCCCTTCGTGTTTCTCACTGATGGGAAAGTCTTAAACCCAGTGTTGATCTGCTGCCCACCTTTTTTCCAGATCAGTTTGGAGACATCTGGAGAGTAATCCATCGCCAAACATCCGTAGGTGATGGAGCCGTCGGAGTTCTGTTGTTGACAGGAGGAGACCAGGCTGTAGAGAGTGGATGGAGATGGTGTCACTGGGAAAGAAAAGCCGATTGAACAAGTTAGACTCTTATTTCTGTTTAATAAGTCATCAAACATGTTGCTACAAATATGTTTTTGTATTAGATATAGCTCTTTGTATTAAAGGGATCAAGGGATATTGGTAGTAGGTGTGATCAAAGTGAATGGAGAAGCAGTCTCAAAGGGCCGAATGGCCTACTCCTGCCTCTTTCTTCAATGTTTCTATCTCAAACATTGACTAGAATTACGAACTTATCCGAATATTTGCCGATTAAAACCTACATCCACCTTTGAGATAATGTTACTTCTTTCATTTGAGAATTATCATCTCTGTAGAAATTCATGTCCCTGTCTCCACCTCTATCAGATTAGAAAGAAAAAAAACTGGTTTCCTCAAAATGACATATCATTCATTGAATTAACAGAGAAGAGCAAATATTTTCTCCATTATTGTTGTCACTATTTCTTTCTCAAAAAAGCACCTTGTGATGAAGAAATTCTCTCTTCATTCATACCACCCACTCACCGGATGAAGGCATTCCAAAAGGTCGCAACTCCAAATAAATCTATTGAACGTTAACCTGATGTTGGGATGTGCAGATACATGGATTTGGGTCTGTGCCTGTGGGAGTTTGCGCATTCTCCCTGTGCTTGCGTTGGTTTTCTCTGGGTGCTCCGGTTTCCTCCCACATCGCAAAGATGTGCTCTTAGACTAATTGGCAAAACAAATTCTCCCAAAATTGTCTCAAATCTGGTTTTTAATCCATACATCTATAAACTGTTCTTA
>JAGIQG010000040.1:9457320-9481582 GCA_024679065.1 Sphyrna mokarran
TTTTATGAAATTTTCCAAAATTAGGATTAATATAATCATTATATATAGATATTAAAAATAGGATAATGATGTTGGTATACGGGTGGCGCGGGAGGGCTCGTTGGGCCCGAAGGCTGTTTCCCGTGCTGTGTTGCTTAATTAAAAAAAAAACATGAGACAGGGATCGCGGGTAGACTGGGAACACGGGGTGGCGGCGTGGGCTAGTGTGGGCGAAGGACCTGTTTCCGTGCTGTTTTGTGCTTGTTTTTTGTTCTTTGAATTCTTACTGTGTCCACACCAAACTAACGCCGGCATCTCCACACTAGTTTTGGAAATCGCCTGTGTTCAAACTGATTGGTGCCCCTTCCTCTCTCCAACTCATTGCCTCTCACTGCACAAAACGAAGATTAGTGACTTTGCTTCAAAAATACTTTCGGAATGAATACTTACTGAATGATCAGGAAACCCTTAATGTGAATGCAAATTCAAATAAATACAACATTGACTAATTGAAGGATCATATATTAATAACAAGAGTTGGCCATTCGGGCCCTGAAGTCTCCTCCATCATTCACTGAGATTACACATAAGCTGATCGTGCTGGTCGCTTTATTTTGACCCTCCTCATTCAGCCTGTCGATCACCCACACTCTGCCCATTTTTCCCCGGCTCTTTGCCCTTACTCCTGGCTTTCTGACTTCCCACCCGTCCATATCTCTGGACAATGCTCTTTTCCCCTTTCTTCCTGGTCTCTGTATTTTCACCTGGCTCTCCAAAATTTCCTCCAGTTCTATGCCCTCTCACCCGGCTCCCTGCCCTTTCTCCTGCCTCCCTGCCCTTTCCTTACTTTCCATTTTCCCACGGCTCTCTATCCTTTGTCCTGGCTCCTTGCACTTTTTCCTGGCTTTCTGCCCTGTTCTCCGGCGGTGTGTCGTTTCCCTTGCTGCGAACCCTTTCCCCCCTGACTCTCTACCCTCCCCCCACCCCTCTGTTCTCCCCTGGCTCTTTGGCATTGTCCCCTCCCCGAGCCACCAGCAATTCCTTCCAGCTCTCTGCACTCCCAGAGCAGCTTCTATATTTAAACACCAAACTGCTACTTGAGATCTTTTCTCTCTCTCGTTGCAGGTCACCACCACCCCCGCCCCGCCCCCACACAGATTCAGTGAGTGAGTGAGAGAATGTGAGTGCATGATGGTGAGTGATTGAATGAGTGACAATGAGAAGGAGTAGAGCAGTTGGAGTGGTGATTCAGTGAAGACAGCTCATAGATAAGAAAGATTTTTACCTAGCCTTTTCCCGGAATTTTATTCTCTGAGCCGGGAGTGTAAACAGGAAGTAGGCTCTAGTAAGAACTGGGAATTTTATTTTTTCTTTTAACCTTAGAGCGTTCACAAATCTCATTGTTTCCAGAGGAGCAGTTGGAGTGGGGAGGGGAGGGGGTGTGGGTGCGTGAGTGAGCGTGAGAGAGAGAGTAGATGAATGTGTGTGGGTGTGTGAGTGAGTGGTGTTGGGTGGGTGGGTGAGTGGGGAGGGGGAGTAAGTGAGTGAGTGGGTAGAGGTGGGTGAAGGTGTGGGTGAATTAGTGAGAGAGTGAGGGTGGGTGGGTGATTGAGTGAGTGGAATTAAGCGGGTGAGTGAGTGAGTGGGGGTTGGTGGGTGAGTGAGTGAATGAGTGGGGGTGGGTGGGTGATTGCAGAGTGAGTGTCAGTGGACCACCTTCTCTTCCTCTTCCTCTCCATCGATCTTTTCCCGATTCTCTATATTGATCAGCTTTCAGTAACAGGGCTGTGTAAAGTCAGGAATCAGTGTAGATCACCGGGCAGCTGCTTTAATGTCGGTGCCTTTCTTTAAGAAACACGGATCAGTAAACAAATAGACAGACTGAGGGAGCTGGAAGGGAAGCTTAAAGCAAAACTAGGGTCACACAGGAATCAAACACCAAGTTTACACCAGTATTGGGGAGCCAGAAGGACTTAGTTTCAGGCAAGTCCCTTCTTCTTTAATGTGTTTATACGATCGGTGGAACACATGGAAATCTCCACTTCTGACCTCATGTTGGATGAAATGTCTCATTCATGAAGCAATAGAAGATTGTTGGTCCCAGAACAATTAGTCCTGCCGAGCTCCTGCAGTGATATCTCAACTTAGATGTTTGACTTCCAACAACCACTACCATTTTGCTTTGTGTTAAACATGACTCTAAACAGAGAAGAACTTCCCGGTGAAAATTATTCAGTTGAGTTTTACTCGATCTCATCATTCGGACCCTCATTCAAAATCAAATGGCGGTGGTCTGAGGTTGCGGGGGGTGGGGGGGGGGATCATGGGCGCAGTGTCACAGTGATTGGCTCTACTGCCTCACAGTTCAATTCCCGATATGGGTTATCGTGTGTGGAGTTAGTTTGTTCACCCCATATCTCCTTGGGTTTCTGTCGGGCGCTCCTCTTACCTCCCACAGTCCAAAGATGTGCGGGTTCGATGGATTGGCCATGCTACATTGCCCTTAGTTTCAGGGGCACTAGTTGGAGTCAATACATGTGGTTATGGGAATAAGGCTTTCTCGGGATTGCTGTTGATGCAGACTCAATCGGCTGAATGGCCTCCTGCACTATCGGATCCTATGATGTTAAGAACAGTCACTCTGACGTATGTGAGATGGAAAGTGTGTGAGAGGGCATTTATGTGTGTGTGTGTGTGTGTGTGTGCACGCGAGAAAGAGAGATAGAGAGAGGGTGAATGTGTCTGTGAGTGTGTCTGTATGTGATAGACTGTGTTTGCACATCTGTGAGACAATGGGCTGCGTTTGCAAGAGGGGACAGTGTGTCTATTGGAAAGCAAAATAATCTATTTGTGAATGAGTGGAAGTGTCCATGGGATTATGTGTGAGTGTAAAAGATATGGACAATGTGTGTGGGTGATACAAGTAATGTGTGTGTGTGTGTGTGTTTTGTGTGTGAGCGTGTGCGTGTGTCAGAGCGAGTTTATGGTTGAGAGAGAGAGACGCTGTGAGTGAGACGGTGTCAGACACGAGTACTTTTGCAAGTGTGTGAGACACTGATCTATGTGTACAAGAGGAGAGAGTGTGCGTGAGAGACAGGACATGAGATAGAGAATGTGTGCGTATGTGTGTGAGAAAGAAAGAGTGTTTGAAGAGTTATTTGTTATGTGTGTGCGAGTGTGTCTCTTCTTTAAATTGCGCGTGTGCGCGCGCACGCGCGCGTGTGTGTGGAGGGATGAGAAGAGCGTGCGAGCGAGAAAAAGTGTGACAATTAGACAGTGACTGCGTGAGTGTGTGTGAGTGTATTAATTGTTGAGAGAACATGTAGCTGTGATAGGTGGAGTGTTTAAGAGTGTTTACGCGTGTATTTGTGTGTAAGAGACGGAGAGGCTGTGTGCCTGTAAGAGCAGGGTGTTTGTGAGAGAGAGTCATTGAGAGCAAGATTGTGCATGTGTGAGGCAATGTGTAAGGGAGTGAGCGTGTGAAAGAGAGAGAAATATGTGCCTGTATAAGCGAATCCGCCTTCAAGTATGAGAGAGAGAGCATGTGAATGAGCGGGAGACAGAGTAAGAATACGGATAAGAGATTGAGAGAGAGATATTGTGTGTGTGTGTGCGAGAGAGAGAGAGTGAGAGAATGTGTGTGCGAGTTTGCTTATGTATGTGCATGTGTGCTTATGTGAGAGACTATGTGTGTAATAGCGTGTTAGAGTGTGTGTATGGATCTATGTTTTTGAGAAAGTGTGAGAGAGCTAGTGTGTAAGAGCAAGAATTACAGATGCAAGATAGTGTGTGCAAGGGAGATCGAAGTAAATGCGTGTGAGAGAGAGTGTGCAAAAGGATTGTGAGAGTGTGTGTGAATAAATGTGAGACATCTTAAGTGTGTGTGACAGAGCGTGTGCGAAACCGTGAGGCTGTGCTTATGTGAGTGTTTGTGTCTGCGTGTAAGAGAGAATGTGCGTAGGACTATGTGCGTGTGAGTGCTTTTGTGTACGAGGGTCTGAGAAGCTAATTGAGAGAGCGAGAGTGTGTATGTATTTTTATTTGAGAGACTATACGTAGACCGCAAGAGAAAGAGAATGGTGTGAGAGATATCGTATGAGAGATATCGTATCGTGTGTACATGTGTGAGAGGATATGAGTGTATATATGTGTGTATTTATGTGTGTGGGAGTGTGTGGTGTGTGTAAGACTCTATCTGGCTGATTCAGTCTGGAAAAGCACACTCACTCCACTCATACTCACCCACTCACACAGTAAGTGGGAGTGACAAGTGAGCACTGTGAGCATATAGTACTCTGGGGCAAGGGTTGGGGAAAAAAACATTTAACTCTTTCGTAAGTCAATCACAATTGAATGAGCGAAACTTGTAAAATCTCACGAAATTTGACATAATCCAGGGCAAAACCACCCACAAGATTATCCGCCCTCTCATTCACCCTCCTCAACATCTCCATCACTAACAATCAGTGCCAGCAATGTATATTATACACAACATGCATTGCAGCAACTCACCAAGGCTCCATAGAATGCACTGTCCAAACCCGCTGCATTTACATCCTAACAGGGCAAGGGCAGCAGCTACATATGGACACTATTACCTGCAAGCTCCTCTCCAAAACACACACCATGTTGACTTGAAAAATCATGGCGGATGCCTGCAGCATATGGACTGCAGTTATTCAAGGATGTTTCATATCAACACTTTCTGAAGGAACAATTAGGGATAATTAAACATTCTGGCCGAGCAAATGACTCGAAAATGCCTTTAGAAGATTAAAAATAAGCTGCAAATAAATTTGACCCTTTAATTGTCATACTAAACAGGTCAGGGACTGCTGTAGTGCGGAACACAGTATAGTAAGTCTCATTTTACATTTGATCATCGAACATTCTCAAGGCCGGTACATCACTGCTTAAAAATCATCCAATTCTCCCTCTACAGGCTGAAATTTCTGCTCCTTCTTATGGTCACAATATGCTTTAGGGATCTCATTTCTGAGACGCTGAGTTAAACATCAAGTCAAACTGTCACATTTTTCACAGATACAAGTTCCTTAAAGATATAAATCAAATTTCATTCCAGAAATATAGCAGAAGGAACCAGAAGATTTATAACCAGTCAGACAGATTCCTGGCCCCAAAATAGTGGCCACACGCATGGAAATAGAACAGACACAAACGATGCAACAGCTGGTTGGCCAGTATATCTATCTATTCAATCTATTAATTTCATTCAAACGTTGGATTCTAATTTATCAACAGTCACCTTACAACAATAGAGGATCAATTACCTATTTTAACTTAACCTGATATTCAATTTAATTTCTCGAAACGACTTCCCGAAAACAATGCAAAATGTAATTTCGCTGAAAATAACAGATTCAGGATAGTTCAATGACCCTAACAGAGATGCAGTGACACAGTAACAGTTCAATGTCCCTAACAGAGATGCAGTGACAAAGTAAGAATTAAACAAACCAAGAAACAGTTGCATTGAAAATCATTACCCGATTCGAGTTAATTTCTTAATTAAATCCAGACTTTTTCTTCATGGCAATATTTAATAAGAATTTAACATAAGGTTCAGATAGAATCAATTGTTCTATTCTGTCATCTATTCTTCCCATAATTCTATACTGTGTTCAGCAGTATGGGAGACATAATATTATACTATTTCTATAGTATTTATTTTATAATTTTTTTGTGTAAAATGATCTTTTTTGAATTTCAAACATTAACTTGTCAATCTCCAGCGAGTCTCTGTTGACACTTTACTACAACTCAAACACAATTATATGAACAATTACTTGAGTGTCAGTGAATTCCATCTGTCAGGATCTGTTCACTCTGTCGCATTTATTTAAACTGTTTGATTCTAATTGGCCAAAAGTCAAATTGCAACAACAAAATAATCGGTAAAAATATTAAATTAACCTGATGATTATTTTAAAATTCCCTTTCCCTTAACAATTTTTCCCTGTCAGTCTCAAATCCCAAAAACTTGGCAAAAACGTATTTTTTTTCCTGAAAATGAGTACATAAAATGCAACAGATACTTGGTAGTGCGATGTCTCTAACAGAGATACAATGACAGTGAGAATTGCAGTTCATGATTTATTTTGATATCCAAGTACTAGTTAACACGAATAAAAGCTGTAGAACAATGTTTGGTGAATATGAAGTTAAACTGTGATTTAATTTCACCTGCAATTATCGATTATGATTTTCAAAAATACCAGCGGGATAAAGCCTGCCTGATTTCAGCCTATTATCATGCGTCAAACAGTTTCAGACGCGAAGGGGGTTTATATTCAATCACAAAATGTACAACAGCTCAGTGTCACAGAATTTTAATATTGCAGAATCGCAAAACCATTTCAAACGTTTTACTTATTCAAAGTCACTCAGATCCACAATCTCTTCAACAGAGAGAAAAAATACATTACTGAATCTCGCTTCATGCAGGAGCAACTCAATTCTACAGACACTTCCAACAGAATCAAATGTTATATTGACAGAAAATCTCAAACTTAATTCCAGACAATCCAACTCATCACAAACTGATCAATAGTTAAAATGAACAGAAATATATCAGACCCACGCCAGCATTGCGAGTAACCGCAATATGATCACTCTATTAATACAGAACATTTCGCACATTTTGTCAATATTGGGTTAGATTGTAAATGTGTGCGCAATAGCTGGTACAACCCGCAGCCACTAGATGTCACCGCGTTTATACATAGCAGTAACGTCGAACTGTTTAACAAAAGTTAGACAGTAAATTTGAAAGTAAATCAGCCACACGATACCTTCAGCAATAAACACCAAAATACAACAACCAAGGATTGAATCCCTTAGCATCACCTTTTGCCAATTAATGGCAGAATTGTATAACCCCCATATTAAGCAGAATCACATGAAACATCGCTGAGATTTTTAGCACAACATTCACCAAATCTCATTTCAGTGAACGAATGAATTAATAAAATCGGTAAAAAAATATAAAACAAAAACTCAAATAAAATAGTTACTAAATAATTGCATGGTGCTTACCTGCAGTCACCGTCACCATGGTCCCTTGTCCCCAGTAGTCACAGTGTCACATTCCCTTGGCTGGGTCGTACAATAACTGGCCCTGCAAAACGTAGACAGAAAAACTACCATTATTTTAAATGTTCACAAACCAGAGGAAAAGCAAAGTCAATTAACATTCATGAAATTATTATTGTAGTTGTGGATACCGTTCGCACTACATAAATAAGCTTAATATTTTATATTTCACAGAGTATCACATGAACGTGTTATTGGAACCAGGAAATCATACTTCAATCGTTTTCATAACGTTTCCCATTTAATTCTCGTTATTGTGCAATGCTGAACACAAATAATACAACACTGTAAATAATGTTGGATTGTAAAACAGAGCACGGACCCAGATTCGGTCAATTAGCGCTGAGGGTTTTTGTGCTGACAGTAACTATTGTGCTACCCCTGTTATCACAGTGAGTTACAGCATGACAGATACTGTGCCTGACTGCTATCTGTAAAATACAGATTTAATTTCACTGCTCTCTCAGAAATCTCATTCTGCCTCTTCTAAGAGCGAATGAGTGAGATATTGTAGCTTGTCCTAGTCATTATATTTACAAAGTGCATCGGAATACTCTTAAACCCTCTATTTAGATTTGGCATATCGTTCAACCCAGATTTTACGGTATTTAAGATTTCTATACTTTTTCACAAAGAGGTATTACTTCTATACATTATTTCATTGAAGCCTTGTTTACTTTGAAAATCCTGCTGTGGTACTGATCACCAATTTGAACAATCGCCTTCTCTGAGGTTTTTGTATGAGGATGTTTCTGTACTCAGCACTGTGACCCTATATTATCACAGTGACCCACACCCGCACAAAAACTGCACTTACTCTCTGTTCAATACTGCCACTCAAAATCTACTTCGAATATTCCTGATGTTATTTACAATTTATGCAACAGTTTACAAAGCGCAATCTGGAAACGTCTCCTCCAAGTATCAGAAATGTTAAAACTAACATTATATCCAGGTCTGTAATTGCTGAATCCGTTAGCAGTGAATATAAGCAGAGTGAAAGGCACGATTACCTCTGTGGGTTTGCTCGATTTAATGTTTAATTTTCTCTAAGTTTGTCAGAAGTGGTTTGCGTTTTTATTTTGATCAACGTTTTTAATATATTAAAAAACAGGTAGTAACCTTTAGATTATGATTGAAGTTGCTGAATTCTCTCTCAAGCTGTTCTTGTCCGGGTCCATCCCTGGTTCCTCTCGCTGTGGTCTCTTTCACAGTAATAGATGGCGGTGTCTTCGATCTTCAATCCCGTTATGTCCAAAGCGAAGATATTATTTGAAAGGTCTTTGGATGGAGTAAATCGATCCCGGGTCCCTGGGGAGTAATTATTGCTCGATGAACTTTTATAGTTAAGGAGCCATTCGAGCCCCTGTCCGGGAACCTGCCGGATCCAGTCCATCCAGTCGTTATCAAGATTGAACCCGATGGTTTTACAGGTCAGTTTCAGGGAGCCTCCAGGATGTCCGGTCTCTGCCTCTGGCTGGGTCAACACAACCTCCGACTGGACACCTGTAAAAATATATCAAAAACCCAGAGGGTTATTCGCGATGCATTGATTTCTGACTCTGAAGCATTCCAGAGATAAACTAACACTGAGACAGCAATAGTGAGAGACTTCGTCAATAAATATACTCACCAAATAAGAAACTCAGCAACAAACTGAGAGAAATCGCCAATCTCATCTTTCTGGTGATTTGGGGGAAATGGTTGTGTGAGGAACTCAGTGAACAAACCAGCTCCCGGACTATTGGATTCCTGTCCCAGTGAGCGGTATTTAAATACCCAGCAGAAGGGGGCGGCTTTCCAGGCGCCGCCTGTTGATTCCCTGCTGGAGGCGGCGCCTGGATCCACGTCCCACCTTCCACACCCCCAACAGAATGGACTCCGAGATTTACAATAGGTTAATATTAAAATGGACATTTTATCTGTGTCGGAATATTCGTTTGGCTGAATCTGCTCATTTTATTGTCTCCATTATCAATGATGGTGATATTACAGTTCAGCATTCCTTTACTTAAAAATCTAATTCCATTATAAGCATAGAGATATTATTACCACGTACCTAACAAGAAGACAAATCTAAAAATGATTAAACAACATTTTCGGTAAAGTAACGAGACCGCCAGTCAATTTTGCAACAATTCCGGGTTTCTGTCAGATTACAATAATAAAGCAAGGAATTGTTATCGATTTCTGTAACTAAATGCGGGGGATGAACGAAATGATTCGATTTGCAGTGTGGATGACTATCACTGTACAATTTGGGTTTGGAGATGAGAAGAAACTCTCACACAATACAATGTTTCTCCTTATATTTGTCAAACTGCCCCAATCTCCAAGACAGGCCATTGTAAATAATAAGAATCCCGCCATCCTGATAATTAAATAGTGAATTCACAGGGGAACGTGAAATTAAATCAACTTTTTTCAGAGAAGTTAATGAATCAGAACGGGCATGGGCATCATTAAAGTTCTTCTTCAGCACTGAAATCATTGCAGCTCAATCTATTGGCCATCGGTTGTCTAACATTCGCTGGTATTGTGAACATAGGATATCAGGACTTTGCGGCACATTGCACAGTATCACAGGAATAAATGTTTTATTTTCCATTGAATCAGGTTATGATCTGATCATTTCTCTACTCATTGGCAATTATGAATGGAACTCATCAATAACAGAAATCCGATTATACTGTACAATAGAACACGGTGTAAATCAGGGATAAGAGACCCTTGTGTTTAAATGGGTTGCAGAACTTTCACAATATTACATAAATCTTGCTGTTCATGTCAGTTTCATGATATTCGAATATTATTTCGATGCATTTTTACATTGCTCTGATTTCAATTGGCAGAATTCTGTAGAATCCCTCGCAGTTCATGAAATGGTTAACAAACAGACTTTAATTATTGGATTGGCAATTACTTGGAAAAAAAAGCATCCGGTCACTTTATCATTTTGCGGTACTATTTGCCCACATAATGAACAAAACATTGAATGGAAATATTTGGTTAGAATGATTACGATTTAAAATGTGTCTTTCTTGTGGAAATGAAACATTTATTGTTTAAATGGCTGAATCCCATTTTGTCCCTTCAGGTTCACGCTAATCTATCCCACACAGTATTTGGCAGCAATCCAGGCTGCTGTCAAATACTTAAAGTTATTGACAGGGAGCATCTGGAGGTGCTTGTGCAGTAAATCAAAGATCTGCTTCCTCAGTACTGACTGCTTGGCTGCAAGCCAAATAAAACATTTCACGTTGTCAATGAGGCCTATTTATAAACAAATCTACCCAGCAACACTACTGGAGGCAATTTAATTTTTAAAAATTGTAAAGCTAGGTGAATTTTTCCCATCTCTATAGAAAGGAAAGTAATGCAGCTTCTCTAGCACCCTGTTAGCAACAAGAATTACTTTTTCAACACTTGAGGACATCGTGATGGATGGATAGAAAGAATTAAAGTCAAACTGAGAGATGTCTCAGAGAGACAATACATGAACATGTATGTTTGCATTTTCTTTCCATTTACATTTTCATGGGCTGTTTGGTTGGAAAGACTAGTACTTTTTGTCTCACCCAAATTCCCTTGAATTGACTGGTTTTCTCGCCCACTATGAAGATATTAAACAGTCAGCTATTTTGTTGCCTGCCTGAGTCACATTGTTGTGAGACCAATTAGCGATGACAGATTTCCTCTGTTGGGAAATCAGAGAGGTTCCAATGGTCTCTATTAGTATCCACTCCAGATTTATTAATTGAATTCAAATTCCACCAGCTGCAATGTTGCAATGTTCCTCTTTAAATCCCCACCCTTACACCATCGTCCTGGGCCTCTGGATCATTGGATCAATTAAATTAATATTATGTCACAATGCATGCAAACAATAAAGGTATTACTGTGCTGATGCAGGAATGAATGATTTCTGAATGAATGATGTTTGGATGAATGACAATTTAATACCTAAATATTTTGATTGAGGAATCAATGAATGGATTGATGGAAGCAGTAATAAATGGCATTCAAAGATGCTCTTGTACATCCGCATATTTGTGCTTGATAATTTTATAAATTGAATCAGCTCCTTTATTCCATTTCTGTCAGTCAAATAACATCAATTCTTCCAGAGTGTCTGGGTGAAATCCATCCCGAGTTTAGCAAGCTGATGCTCGTGAAAGGAAGAACAAAACATCCCTGTGGCTCGATGGTTCATTTCTCTGTTGATGTGGAATCTTCATATACAAGAAAAGAATGAAGATGATTCGTTTGAGGAGGGAGGATTGTAATATTTGAAACATGTAGTTCTTTCACATACAACGAATCACTCAACATGCCCTCCCCCAAATTAGTGAAGGTAACAGGGTGAAAAACAAACAAGGTAGCAACAGAAATATTGTGAGATTCACTAGACAATTACAAGTGTTACACTGTGCTGAATATAATTGGTGAAATAATTGTTTATCTGTATGAATTAATGACAATCGGTGAATTGGAACAACCCAGCCTGGAAATTCCACTCCAAGACACTGATCAACCTGATTTGGACATATATTACCATTCCTATACTGTCACTGTGTCAGAATCCATGAGCGCCCTCCCTAACAGCACTAAGGGTGTACATACATTGCAGGCTTTGCAGCGGTTCAAGAAGCTGGTTCTCCACCACTTCAGTTAATGAGAATCAGGGGGAAAACAGTCCATTGGCTGGAACACAAAGAAAGATGGTTGTGTTTATTAATTGTCAATCATCTCAGTCACAGAATTTTGCAGGAATTCTTCAGTTTAGTGGCCTAGCCCCAAGCTTCAGTCATCATCAAAACTCATATTTGGAATGGTCGCTAAGGATTGAATAAAGTTCAGCACCAGTTCTGATTCCTCAGCACGTCCATTTGAAGCGAGACTGAGAAAACATTTAGTCTTGGGCTAATGAATGGCAAGTAACATTAATGCCACACATTAAGCAGCAGGCAATGACCCTGTCCAATAAGGGAGATACCAACGATTTTCCTTTGATATTAAGTAGCATTATTATCGCAGAATCCCTCAGTGTCGACATCCTGGGCATTATAATTCATGAAAATCTGAATGGAAACAGGCATTTAAATCATACGGCTGCAAGAGCAGGCCAGATGCCAGCTGTTGTGAACAGCTGACTTCCTGAATTCCCAAACCATATCCGTCATTTACAAGGCAAAAGTCAGGAGTATGAACAAAGAACAAAGGACAATCCAGTACATGAACAGACCTCTCTGCCCACCAAGTCTGTTACACCATAATCGATTGAATATTCTCTACTTGCCCGAGTTGTACCACTCAAAAATCTCAATACCATTCTGGAAAAAGAGCTGTCTCGAAGAACACCCCACTCACCAGCTTTCCAAAGCCTGTCATCACATTCTCAAAGGAAATTAAGATATAGCAACAAAAGTTGACTTTACCAGTGGCGCCAAAATCTCATGAAATAATGAAGCTAGGGGAGGAAAAAAAAACAGAGGGCATGGGTTAAGGGTGAAAGGAGAAAAGTTTAAAGGGAATATTGTGGGGGGCGAGGGCTTTTTCACGCAGAGATTGATGGGATTGTTGAATGAGCTGTTGGATAAAGTGGTAAATGCGAAGTCACTTTTAACATTTGAGAATAACTTGGACGGGTTCATGGATGACAGGGGTGTGGAGGGGTATGGTCTAAGTGCAGGTCAGTGGTACTAGGCAAAAAATAGTTCAGCGCAGACAAGAAGGGCCAAAAGGCCTGATTCTGAGCTGTAACTTTCTATGTTTTTTTAATTTTAAACGTATTATACTTCTGCCTATATTCATCTCGCCTCTGACTCTGTCTGTGTTACATTAGGCTCTGCCTGGATCACATTCCAGGAGGTCCTATCTAAGTTTTCTATTCCTGCACTCGGCTCAATTTCAGGTATTCATATATGAGGTAACGATCCTATTAATATTATAATTTCTAAGTTATGATCGCACTTAGCCATGTGTCTTCTAATCTGACAAGAAGCTGTATCTTAATTCTTACAGCCTCAGAACATTTGCCACTATATACTAAACTGAAAATATAGTCTTCATGCGTTACACATGGTTCTTCCACAGTTACTACGCCAATAGTTCATTCGATTTTAATAATCCAAGTCATGTCTAAGTTCACGCTGCACCGTCATTGTGTTTCATTATTTAAGACTACACCATATCTCAGTTTTATTGCACTTTGCAATACCTTCTCATTGCTGCATTATCCGAATCTCAGTGTGTATCAGTCTAGGTCCTGAATCAATAATAATTATGAATAAGTAGGCCTGTCTTAGTTTATATCAATCGGGATACTGTATCACTAATTGTACTAACACACTGGACTCTGTCGCAAATTAAACCTGTCTCAATCCTGTATCAGTCTTTATTGCTAATGCACTTGTCTCCATCTCAGCTCATATAAATCTCGGTCTAGTATCATTAATTAGTCAGCGATGTTCCGTTGATGTCACACAAGCTCCTATATCAATATAACTGCAGAATACACCGTTTCATTTTTCTTTTCTTTGACAATGCCAGTTTTTTTTTCAAATGTTGCTTTCTTGGGATATGGGGATCATTGGAATCTGGTACTTGATCATCCCCACACGGCACTCGGCACTAACTGATTTCTATTATGTTGGATCAGGCCCATGTTTATATTAAAATACAGTCTGACTCTGTTAGTACTCTGCTAAATCAGAACTCAGCTTATATTGCACTAGACATTCTCTCTGGATATGTAATATTCAATATTGACCCTGTATATATTTCAGTAGAACGTGTCAGTGTTATTCCTGCACTTAAGTGAGACTCTATTTGAATTATGTCTCTGTTATTACACAGTTCTGCGAGAAGAAGAGGTAATATGTTGGGATAAACATATTGCTATCAGGCAAGATCCAGAATCGGGCAGCATTGGGTCGACCGTATTTGGTTGGTGCAATCATGGAGGGCCGACGGACCTTTTCCTGTGCTGTAATTGTCTTTGATTTTTGTTCCTTTTTGGCAGTGCATTCTACACAGGGATTGGTACCCATTTTCAGTGCAGTCAGCAGAAGTAGATTTCAGATATTCCTTCTTCTTTTCGAATGCCCAAAATCTCACAGAGTTTGCACTTGCAGAAGGAAGCAGAGAATTGTGTAATTTCAGCCAGTTTTATCATTACTGGCCTTGACCAGTGCAATAAAAACTGAGACCATGTCTAATGCAATATAAACATGGACATGGTCAATTGCGGTCAAATGTGGCTCGATGGTTCATTTCCCTGTTGATATGGAATCTTCATATTCAAGAAAAAAATGAAGATGATTAGTTTGAGGAGGGAGAATTGTAATATTTGAAGCGTGTAGTTCTTTCGCCAAGTTTGGTGGCGTTTAAGAGGTTAGTAGATAAGTTTATGATGAAAAGGGAATGGTTTAGGTTAGAGGGTCATTGCTTTTTCTTGATTGGTCGGCGCAACATCGAAGGCTGAAAGACCTGTTCTCGCTGTAATGTTCTATGTTCTATGTTCACATACAGCAAATCACTCAACATGCATTATAATTCATCACTCATATGGCTGCAAGAGCAGGTGAGATGCCAGCTGTTGTGAACAGCTGACTTCCTGAATTCGCAAACCCTAACCGTCATTTACAAGGCAAACGTCAGGAGTAAGAACAAAGAACAAAGGACGATCCAGTACATGAACAGACCGAGTCAAATGAGACTGCATCTAGTTTGATACAAACAGAGAGAGAGATCTAAATTAATATAAACAGAGACAATGTCTCGCTTTATATAAAGAACAACATGAAACAGGACCATGTCTTACTTAGCATAAACAGATCAAAGATTCAGGTTAATATGAATAGAGCCAGGCAATATAAAATTCTACCTGTTTCGCCTAGTCCCACTGACCTGCATGTGGACCATATTCCTCCACACCCCTCTCATCCATGAACCCGTCCAAATTTTTCTCAAATGTTAGAAGTGACTTCGCATTCACTACTTTATCCAGCAGCTCATTCCACACTCCCACCTCTGCATTGTTAGGCTCTAGTGAAAAATAAAGAAATACATAGCCTCATAATATAAGCTGAAATAATGAGGCTAAGGGAGAAAGACAACATAGGACATGGGTTAAGGGTGAAAGGAAATAAGTTTAAAGGGAACATTGGGTGGGTGCTTCTTCGTGCAGAGAGTAGAGGGAGTGGCAGTATTGGGTCGACAGTATTTGGTTAGTGCAGTCTTGGAGGGCTGATGAGTTCTTTCCTGTGCTGTTTGATTGTTCTTTGTTGACAATACATTCTACACAAGAATTAGTATCCATTTCCAATGTAGTCTGCAGTAGTAGTTTTCAGATATCGTTTCTTCTTTTCCAGTGCCCAAAATGTCATAGAGTTTGCTCTTGCAGAAGGATGCAGAGAATTATTTTCTCCCAACCACTTTAATCATTACTGGTCTTGACCTTTGCAATAAAAACTGAGACCATGCCCAATACAATATAAACGTGGTCACGGTCAAATGCAGAAATCAGAATTCATCTAGTTTGATACAAACAGAGAAAAATCTAAATTAATTTAAACAGAGACAACGTCTTGCTTTATATAAAAAGAAACACGGTGACGTACAACATAAACAGGGACAGCGTATAACTTAGTATGAACAGGTACGATATTCAGTTTAATACGAGTAGAAGCGCAATATAAAATTCTACGTGCAATATAAAAAGAGTTAGAGTCTAGTGAAAAATAAACAAAGACATGGCCTCATAATATATGATGATACGGTGTAAATTCATTGTAATATAAAGAGAGTTTCAATCCTCATGAAACTTGTAGAGAACGCCGACTGTCCCATCAAAAATCTTCCAGGACAGGAGTAACGTAGGGTTAGCTGCAGAATGCAAAGTTCCCTCTACATTGCCAAATTAAACACTCTTAAGGCAGGAATAGCATGAATTAGATACAAAGTAACCTCCCTTTACAAATCAAACATTCCAAGAACAGTATACTGTCTAGAAACAGAGTGAAGCTCCTTCTACAACGTCTGCTCAAACAAAATGAAGGCAGAAAGAGAATGGGTTCTCTTCTACGTAAAACCTCTCCTTCACTCTTCCTTTAGATAATCGGGAGGCAGATGCTAGGTACAGGGGAAAGATTGTCTACACAGTTCCATAAAACACACCCAATCAGGTACAGCAGAGATTAGATACGGATTGAATCTTGATATCGACAAAGTCATATCAAACATTTATAAGGCGGTTACAATGAGTTTAGATGCAGAGTAAATATTCCTTCGTCACTGTCCAGTCAAATACTCCAAGGATAGGGGCAGCACCGGCTAAATGTAAGGAAAAATCCTTGGTGCTGCTACATCGAATCCTTATCATGAGCTACAGCTGAGGTTCGATGCAGAAGAAAATGTAGCAAGAACTTCAATTCATAGAATGTTCCAGAGAATTTTTTAGAGCAAATCTCATTCACCCATCCCAACTTATTGCATTACACCTTTTAAGAAGCTATAACTCTGGCTGAAAAAATACATTGGACAGATACTGACTTTATGCCGTGGAGTGAAGACCATAAGCCGTCGTGGAGAGACAAGACACAGAACCAGACAGGAGAAAGACAGAGAAAGATGAAGCACAGGAAATTCCCACATACACATTTGCCGTGTCATTATGTTTCGGAATCAGAGGGATTATTTCGTAATTTTGAACATAGATATCATACAATGTTTTTTTTTTCCCTCACGTAACAGATGAATAAATAATGTTGAAAAACAATCATTACTGGAATCTGTTGGTTGATTTGCATGGTTGTCTCTATTTCTGTGCTGCGTTGGTGGGGAAATATTTGTTGTGTTTTTGTCAGTCAACAATCTAATCTAGAATTTCTATTTTTGTATTTATTTTCATAAATATCTCATTGTTTACAATGAAATGTTCATGACAGCAAAACCAGTTAAACCATCGTTTATTGATCAGTTTCAACTTAAAATATGGTTTATTTTAAGAGTATTAACAGTTGGTTCAAAATGAATGGAAACCTTTTCATTACACTAGTTGCATTTAATTAAAAAGATGATACATTCCATTTCAGAATTAGTTCTGAAAGTTCTGATGTCACAATTAATAAAACATCCGTGAACAGGCAGATATTCCACTGAATGTTAATTTGATTGAAAATTTAATCTGATTAAACTGGACAAGTTAAATTTAAAAAAAAACTGACTGAAGTATTCCTGTCACAAATAATGATCACACTCACACGACAGAAGAATAACAAATCCAATATGGTTATCACTAAGGGATACATTTAGTTTGCTGCCTCGCAGGGAAACGGGTTAGATTCACGTGGGTGAATGTGAGTGGTTTTCACATTTTACCCATACCCATGTGAGGTTCCTCCGAGTGTATCAGTTTCCTTCCACACTCCAAGGATATGCAGATTATGTGGATTGGCTCTGATAAGTTGCCCTTAGTGTCCAATGGTGTGCAACATAGAATCACGGAATCCCTTCAGTGCTGGAGGCTATTCGGTTCATTAAGTCTGTACCAGCTATCCAGCAGAGCATCCTTCCCAGGCCCAGGTGGATCGTCTATGCTAAATTTCCTGCTGGTGTTCAACAATGTGTAGGTTTCAGGGGATTATCCTGTGAATACGTGTCATTGTCGGGATAGGTTGAAAGCTGGACTCTGGTAGGATGCTTTGCTGGAGAGCCGCTGCAGGCTTTTTGGACCGAATGGCCTCGATTTGAAATGTAGGGATTCTATGATTTGATGCTGCTATGATCAAGCAGAAGAGTGAATGTATCCGCAATAATCTCAACCCTTCCAAAGAATTACAACTTTCATTTTGGTGGTACTTTCATTTATAGAACACTTTACCCGACCTCATTTCGCCCCAAAGTTCTTAGAGCTCACTAATGTACCTTTGCTGAATTTAGTCACTGCTATAATGTTGGAAATATAACAGGTAATTTACGCATAACTTGCTTTAACAAACAGAGATATGATAAAAGACCATAACTTTGTGATTTTGTTACAAAAATGAGGATTTGTGTAGAATATTGAGCACAACAGCCTTGTTCTTTGTAGTTATATCAAGCGATTTTGCATCCTGGCATCGACCTTAAATGTGAATCTGGTTCTGTCTCTGCTGATGCCCATTGAGCTGCCGAGTATTTATTTTTTATTGTGCTTTTTTAGATTTTTGGGATCTGCAGCACTTTGCTCAGTTTTCATTGATCCTCTGGATGTGAGCATCACAGACAAAGCCAACATTAATTATCCCTGCTGAAAAGGTGATTGTGAAACTTGCCCTCAGGATGATTTTATTGTTTGATTCTCCATAAAAGCTTTGACACAACTGGCTGGCTTGTTCGGCAATTTCAGTGATTGTGAATTTCATCACAGTGGAACTGGAGTCTATGTGGGACAGACAGGATAAAAATGGGAATATTCGGTTCTCGTGCTATTTCCAAATAACAGTGTTGTTTGAAGTATAAAAGTAAGTTACTGTGTATTCTAGAATTGAAAGCAAAAGAAAATAAAAACTGGAAAATCTCAGCAGGCCTGGTAATAGCTGAAGGGGAGAAAAGAGCTGCCGTTTCGAGTCCAGGTGGACTTTTGACAAAGCTTTGAAAAAGGGTCATTGGATTCGAAAATTCAGCTCTTCTCTCCCCTTACAGATGCTGCCAGACTTGCTGAGATTTTCCAGCATTTTCTTTTTACGTTGTTTTACGTGTCTTTGGGCGGAGTGAATTGATTCTGAATCCCTGGACGAAAAAATTGTAGGTTGATCCAAGACTGTTGTACTGAAGAAGATATTATAAACAATGTCCAAAGAGCTGTGAGACCCAGACTATCCAGTTGCTGCCAATATTCAACATGTTGGCTTTACAGCTCAGTCTCAGGGACTCTCAGGGACGCCGGGTTTCTACCTCTGGCTGAGTCAACATAACCTCCGGTTCGATACTTGTAAAAATATATAAAAAAAGAAATCAGAAGGTCACAGACCCCCGAACTTATTCTCTATAGGCAACGTGGCAGAAAATTATGAGGACACGCATAAACCGACTAAAAAAAGTTTATTTCCTGCTACAGTCAAACTTTTGAAGGACCTACCTCTCGGTAAATTCATGTTTCTCTACATCCTGATTGCAACATTATATTCTGCACTTTATCGTTTCCTTCTCTATGTACGGTATGCTTTCTTTGTACCTTGTGTAAGAAACATTAACGTTCATTGTGTACCAATATGCATGACAATAATAAATCAAATGAAACCAAATCAAATCAAACCATATCAAATAAATAAAAAAAAAACAAGAGGATTATTCCCGGTGAATTGATTGCTGACACTGTAACATTCCAGGGATAGACTAATGCTGAGGCAATAGTAGTCATGTCAGCTCTTTTCTCTCCTTACAGATATTACTAGGCCTGTTGGGGTTTTCCAGAATTTTATCTTTTGGTTTCAATTGCAGAACCATGTCTGCTCTGTCCTCCCAACATAGACTCCAGTTCCAATCTGTTATAGAGGGGGAAAAAAAAAACAATTTTATTGTAAATTAATTCCCTTCATTTATGTGCCTCTCCAGAAGGAAATAGATATAAACAAGATGACATTATCTTGTCAGGGTAAAGATGTCAATCTGATTTGCAATAATTGTGTGTCTCTAACATATTGCAGCAAATATATAATTCATGAGAGGAATTATTATTCATTTATTGTATTTCAGGTGAGGATGATTATCACTATAACTTGGGACTGGATATAAGAAAATGGGAAGCAATGGCCTAATTTTTTTTTATCGCTAGACAAACTCAAATAATGTTCTCAGGATCCGACTTCGAATCCTGCGAAGGAGACAGTGGAATTAAAATTCAGTCGAAACATCTGGAATTAAGAATGTACTTATGACAACGATATGATTACAGATTGAGTAAAAACTTTTCTCCTTCACGGACCTCTTTTAGGGAAGGGAAACTGTGGTCCTTGCTTGGTCTGGGCTGCATGTGATTCCAGAGCCATAGTGATGTAGTTGTCTCTCAACTGCCTCGGACAAGGAGTGGACAATCAGTGATGATGATTCAGAGACACCCATCTCCACAGAATATTTACAGAACAGAAGAGGGATTTTTGGCCTATGTGGCCAACCACCATTCCCACCTACGCCTTATACCCATCACCCCACATATGTCCCTTGACACCATGGGAAAAATTATCGTCGCTCATCAGCCTATCCTTGGCCCATATGAGTAAATGGATTGACAACTGGAGTATGTATAGACTGCACAGAGACAGTAACTCCGCACAGACCCAAACCGGAAATTGAAGCTGGGTCCCTGGCGCAGTGAGACAGAAATGCTAACAACTTTCCCATCATGAGGCCCGCGAATGAATTCAAAAAAGAAAATCCTCATGTATTACAATGTTATACCTTATATTTCTCAAACTGCTCCTCAAGCCTGTGAAAATTGAAGGCGAAAAAACCTGGTTGGCTTATAATTAATTGAGTTGACAGAGAAACATAAAATTGAAATCGACGTTTGACAGAGAACTCAATGGATCAGAATAGACACATCAAGATTTTGTGGCTTATTGCACAATATCAGGGGAACAAATATTTTATCTTCCACCGAACCAGGTTGTGAAAGGCTCATTTCTTCACAGATTGGCAGCTCTAAGAGGTACTGTTCAATAATCGAAATCATATTATGCTGCACAACCCCGAACATGGTGCTAATCACATGTAAGAGCCTTTTTAATGAAGGGCAGAACACTGAGAATATTCCAGGAATCGGCATTGTTCAAGGCTGATAAAAGAGTTTTTTTGCTTTTAATTATTTTCAAATGTGGGCCATTGCACTGATCTCATTGGACTGAGGGATTGGGGACATCAACATCTCTTTCGTGCACTTCATGAAGTTGTTCACAAAGTGGCTTTAATTGTTGGAAAGACATTTACCTGAAAGTTATACAAATGAAACAGCACAGTGCCAATTTACTAGTTGTCGGTACTATTTAATCATATAATGAATAGTGCAGTCTTTTAAAATATTGCTTGGAATGAATACCATTGACAACATGACTTTATTGTGGGAATTAAACATTTATTGTGTCACTGGTTAAGACCCATTTTATCTTTACATGTTCACGTTAATCTGTCCCACGCAGTGTTTGGCACCAGTCCAACCTGCTGCCAAATACCGAAAATATTTACAGGAAGCATCTGAAGGTGTTTGCTCAGAAACTCAAAGATCCGTTTCCTCAGTACTGAACAGTTGGCTGTAAGCCAGCTTCAAACTCACAGCATCGTCAATGGGCCTATTTATAAACAAATCTGCCTAGCAACAGTACTGGAGACAATTTTAAAGTTGTAAACTGATGTGAATGTTTCCCATTTGTTAGGAAAAGAAAGTCATTCAGTTCTCTGGAACTTTGCTGGCAAAATAATCTATCCAATACAACAAAACACTGTGATCGAAGGATATAAATAAATACACGCAGACTGTGAGAGTTAATTCAGAGATGGAATATTTTACACTATATAAATGTATATGCTTATCTTTTATTTCACTTTACTTTTCCATGGGACATGGGAGTCTCTGAAAAAAATCAACATTTGTTTACTGTGCCTCGTTTCTTTTCAACTGAGTGGTGTACTAAAGTAATTCAGAAGCCATTGCCTAGTTACACATGTTGCTGTCCGTCTGGAGTCACATCCTGGTGAGAACAAGTAAGGATGGCAGATTCTTTGACTGCGAGATCAGAGAGATTTATCAGGTCTCTGTCAGAATGATTTATTGATTGAATTCAAATTCCATCAGCTGCCATGGTCGGATTTAATCTCGTGTTCCCCCATCATTGGCCTGGGTTTCTGGATTACTGGCATTTATATGGGCACCATCTTCACAATTTTTTTAAACTGCTTGTGTTGAGACAGAGATGAAAGATAGTTAAGTTCCTGAATGCTTTGATTGAGGAATTAGTGAATGGATTTACTGATCTGACAATAGCTGGTCCTGAAGTTTACTGTTCTACATTCGCATACGTTTGTTTTACCACATCAAAAATCGAACAGATCCCTTATTACAATTGTGTCAGCCTATAACCTTTAGTCCTTCCAGATTTTCCCAGTGAATTCCATTCCCGGCATGCCGGGAACAAATGAACTGAAGCTTTTTCCTCCATGTTGATTGCGAATCGTCAAACCCAAGATGGAATGAGGAAACATGAGCAGATTGCTGATCGTGGATTGTTATAGTTGGATCATGTGGCCTTTCGAGTGCAACAAATCATTCAACAGATCAAAACCCAAATTAGTGAAGATAACAGGCTAAAAAATAAATCATGTGACAACTAAAATATTGTGAAATTCATTGGAAAGTCTCACGTTTTAAATGAGTTTCCAGAACTGTTTAATAATGAACCCCGATTTTAAACTTTAATAACTTTACATTAGATACAGATACTTTCAGTTATGCAGCCATTTTAAAACTGATCACACAATCCAGTTGTATATCAGGAATTTCTGTGTGATGGTGGCGTGATTATTTGTCAAGAAAACATAGATGCTGCTGCGTAGCTGCTCTTGATCCTCAGTCTGAATTAGTTCCATTTCCCACTGAATGCTGGGGCAGATTTGATTCTTTGGTGAAGAAAGGCCAATGTGATCTCAGTATATGCGAATCTCAATAAATTATATTAAATAAACTGCAGTCGTATTTGCATACAATAAAATATTGGCAACAATGGCTGAAATGTTGATGTAGTTTTGTGAATTGAAGATTATTGGTAATATTGGCGCCAGGCAATGACCATCTGCAAAAAGAGAGAATCTGACCATTGCCCCTTGTTACTCAATGACATTACAATATTGAATCAACCACTATAAATGTCATCAGGGCTACCATTGGCTAATTGCTGTATTAACTAGGTATGTATATGCTCCGGCTGGAATATCAGGTCAGCCTGCTGTGAGTAACCCGCCTTCTGACTCCCCAAACCTGTGCACCACCTACGCGACACAAGTCAGGAGAATAAAAGAGTCCTCTCCACTTGCTTGAGTAAGTGCAGTTCAAACAAAAATCTTCATACCATTCCGGACAAAGCAGCCGATTTTTCAGGTATAATATTTGCAAGTGCTCAATCTGTCCACCACAGAGAACAGCATTATGAACCATCTACCATTTTCACTTCCGAAACTCACCAAGACTCCTTAGGCAGCACCTGCCAACTACACAACCACCTGAAAGACAGGGGTAACAGTTATCAAGGAATATCACCTATAAATTCCCCTCCAAGTCAGTCATATATCTGAATGGAAATATATCATCCTTCCCTCACTGTCGCTGGATCGAAATCCTAGAACTCCCTCAGCAACAGCACTGTATATATACCTAAACAGAGGGTCTGCAGCCATTCAAGAAGGCTGTTCACCACCAGCTTGCTAAGAGCAATTAGGGATAAGTAACAAATGTTGAATTCACCAGCAACGCCCATATCTCTTAAAATAAAACTTAAACGCATTAATGTTTATGATGGATGATAACCTGTTAAAATATTGTGCATCTTTGTGAATGGATGGCAACTGGTGAAAATACATGCCAACTTTCTGATTATTTATGACCTATTCTTTCTCTGTCAGAAGATAGGTTCCGTTCCACATGAGATTCATGATTCAGAAACATCATACTATCCAAAGACAAGGCCGATACATGAGAAAGCAACATCTGTAGGCATATCTCAATTATAACATTACGAGAAAGGTGTTTGATGGAATGACAATTTTGTTGCATATCTGCTTGAAGACCAGGAGTAACCTGAAGCACAGTGTTGTATTTGTTTTTGAAGGTGTACGTATCATAACCATACGTTCGTGAATTTCAGTACTACATTCGACACTAGCATCAGAGCAGAGACTACAAGATTTGGGGGAACTAAGCTCTCCACCAAAAAAATCTTTAGTATCATTGCTGATATAGAAAAGGACAATTTACGACACAACTGTTGGCTTCATGAGCAGTTGAATCAACCTGTCAAAAATTGTCCTCCTCAGTCATCAACAAATGTGTCATATAAAAAAAGAAACCAAACTGAAATGTATGTGTTTACTGTGATTCTAACTTCTATTGTAAATGGAATGATGCCGGTTATCATTGTGA
>JAGIQG010000040.1:9481682-9591682 GCA_024679065.1 Sphyrna mokarran
GAAAATTTCAATTGTGCAACATTTCCTCACTAAATCGAATATGTTTTGACCAGGTTTCTGCCAATTTTGAACGGTCTGACGCACATGTTAATATTGCTGCAGTGCTTTTTTTTTACTGTGGGCCAGTGGCGCAATGGATAACGCGTCTGACTACGGATCAGAAGATTCCAGGTTCGACTCCTGGTTGGCTCGCTGTGTGATTTTAACATTAGTTCAAAAACTCCATATTATTGCTGATGAAAAATATATTTTCACTAATTTTAAACGAATTCAGAGAAATGTTGACCAAATGCAGTCAGCTTCTATGAAGATATTTATCTTAGCTACTTATATTTCAAAAATAATGTTTTTTTTTTTTTTTTTTTCCATTTAAAAACGGATAATACTTAAGTCCTCTCCGCCGCGGTGTGGCGGCGCAGAATTATAAAGGCCAGGCCCAGGAGGGAGGGGGCCGAGGGGGAACTGGAGGCAGGAGAGAGGAATTTGGGGATGAGAGTTTGAGCATGACGTGTTTAGGATACAGAATAGGCTGAAGAGAGCAGTTTGACCTCAGAGGAATCGATTACAGTGGGGATAAAAGACAGAAAAAAAAGACAGAAAAAAAGACAGAAAAAAAGATGGGTTGGAACTGAAATAAAATCTTCTCTCACAAATTAACTTATGAATTCTCTGGAACTCTCTGTGTCCAGTCCATGATGAATCAAAGGATCTAACTGATTGGAATCTACAGTAATATTTTTGAACGTGGCTTTTCAATGTTATAATTTGTGTCCATTGCTTAGTCTGGTTTATGATCAGAAGAGTGACTCAGGGTGTTGTCTCACTGTGAGTTTTTTTTTTCCCTTAGAACATACGAGAAACAAGTTTGATGAATGATTACCAATTCACTTTTTAATGAATTGCACAATTCCAGTGAATGGAAGTTTTACCACATTCTTCAAATCCTCTCTGAATTGTGTCTGGGTCACGGCATAAATACATGTGTTTGTACAACAACTAAGGAGTTGCATCATAAATCCCAGTTCCCGCACAAATGCTGGCAATGCTGTCCTGATTAACCTGATGTATTCCAATCGGCTATAAAAAGAATAGACAAGGAACACTGACCATAACAAAACAAAATTTCCTGATATTGCAAACAGGAAGATAATGGATTTCCTTCTTTTTTCTATCTCTGGGTCACTTTGACTCTCCCCACTTTTGTGGGTCCGAAGTCTCCTGCGGACTTTGCTCGAAACTAGAATGTGTTTAACGGTTATAACATTGAGCAGCAGAATCAACACGAAAGGAATAAACGGGGTTAAAATATAATGCAGAATTTCAACTGTTGCCCAGGCTTGTGATTCGGAAACATCAGAATGCACAAAACAAAACCAAGGATTATTACTGAAATAATATGTATTCCCATACATGAAATACCAAAAACTGTTCTTTATACTGAACACCACACTCACTGTACCGAGAACCACAGTTGCAGTTTTCTTGGTGCAGTATTTTATTCTCAGTTTCTGACCAGCAATGGCCACGAATCGGTCAAAGGTGAAAGCGACAGTGAACCAGACAGAACAGTCAGTGACTGCGTAAAGCAGGACGGCGTGGATATTACACACTCTAATTTGAGCTATGATCAGAAATTGATAGGAAAAACAGATAGGAATTTGCCGCAATATGAGATCGATGATAACGACCAGGAGATCGGCTGCTGACATGCAGATAAGGTAACGTGTGACACATTTGGAAAGGCCGCACCTTCCTCGAGACAGGATAAGAATCGTCAATAAGTTCACTGTAAGGAAGAGAGAGACAATTAACTCATATTTCAGATTGATAACAGGAGCAGCACATCTGTCAGATTTCTATGGAATAATTGTTCCACCTATCAGAATCCACTTGCTAACCAATCAACTCTATCTTCTTATACATCCTGAACCATTTTCGTGTTAGAGTTAGTAATTTCTTTCAAGTTCACTTTTAATGTTTAAGTTTTTTAAAAAAGTATTTTGCCTCCTTTTTGAGCAATAATCATTAAATGATTATTTTACTGAAATATTACTTCATTTCCAGTTGTATCTTGTGATGGGCTTCATAATCAGAAAGCAGAGCAGGAAAAGATTAAGTGTATTGGACATTGTTCAATGTTTCTGAGTTTATTTGTGATCTATCTGCCAGCACAAATTTTCACAGAACAGCAACATTAAACACATGCAACAACTTCCAAAAGCCGCTTCCCATATATTTTCCTGATTCATTCTGTAATTCAGTCCAGAAAGCAATCTTCATCTTCCCATGAATGGGAGCTGAAGGTTGAATACATTTTCTGCGATTATCTCTGCATTTAATTAAACAGAGTTAAAACAACTGGGGCCATACACGCTGGCTGCTTTAAAGTATTTGTGATCAGCAAGTCGGCTTTAGATCAAATATTACCTGTAATGTTTTCAGTGCATTGCCAGATACAGGCTATGAATGTTCCACACAATGCAATCAGTAATTGTATTTCATGGATCGGGTGATAATGCAGTGAAATATTACTCACCAGAGACACCAACTGCAGCGAGGAGCGGGTAATAAATTATTTGGATGTCGTAAAATACCCAAAGAATACGAAGTTTAAGTGGAATAATCCAGAACATAGCAGGACTTCTTTGAGATCAAAAATCGCTGTCTGAACTGGTGATGATGTTCACGTAACCATTGCTACACACACTGTAAATATTACCTATTTATGAAGTAAGAAATGTCCCCAGAGAAACAATTAAATGATCTGCTGACTGAGATTAATCATAGTCGCTGAACAAACAAGATGATACATATTTTCTTGCAAAGTACATGTTTAATGAAAATGCTTTGCATTCATGTTGAACAATATTACCCAATGCCAACGTACATGTCCAAATAGTTCCATAAAAATGGAATATTGAATCACAATATATTAATGATCTGAAGTGAAATAAATTCCTAACGAGTATTCCTGTTAATTAATATCATTTTACAATTCCAATATTTCAATCTGCTCATAAGTGTGAGTTTAGTGGAGTTTGTGGAAATAATGTTTATCTATCAGGTGTTTATCCATCGAGAATGCAGAAGCAGAATTATTGCAAATATTACATTGCTGCTACTCAGCAAAATTACAATTGTTGTGTGTAGTCTGGAGTACGTGTATCATTATTAATTGTGTGGAGCATGCTGGGTTTTCGGGTAGGAGATGCTTGATGGATGTGGACATATCTGAGGTGGAGAGCAGGAAGCTGGAAGATGCAACTTGAAAGTAGCATTATTTGACATCGTTTCATGAGATTTTTCTTCAGAATTTTATATCTCTGATATTTCCAGCTCTCTTACAAATTCAGCCAACTGAAGATTAATCTTGTTTCTCCCTTCACAGAAGGTGTGAGGCATGTCTTCATTAACTGAAGCAGTAAACAAAAAAATATTCACTCAGTGACTGGGAATCATACCCGAAATCACTGTGTTGAATCCTGATCACCAGACCCTCAGGGAAGCTGAAGAGAGAGAGTTGATTATTCATTGTTTCATTTCAAATAAATTTCACTAAAAACACAGTCGCAATGAAGAGTGATGGGAACATGCCAGGATTTGTACTTCAAATCCCAATCCATCAATTTAACCCTTTGGCAGGGAATACAGACTCAATGTTTGTGATCCTTTTGCTCATTCCGCCTGTGTTTTCGTGTGTGCTCTCTACCGTGGCAACTTCAGCCCTTTCACAGAAGCTCCTTTACACCAACAACTGTTCACACTTGCACTGTCACTTCTCTTTATTTCTGCGAGGAACAACACCGCAAACGCTCCTGTATTCAATCTGAGTTGTTGGACTTCAGCTGGAAGCACAAGAATTCAAATGCATTTTGGCAGCGATATGTTTTGAACACCAATTCTGCAGAATCTTAACACTGCACTTTAGAGTGTTTGGCCACCACGTTAAAATATATCACACTCATGTTATTTACTGATATATTTTCCTGAAATTTATTAAAAACTGCGGAACTGGGAAAGGCCATAGGTGCCTTGAGGCCGCTCCTTCACTGGATCAGATAATCATGAACTGTGTAACAAACACAAATCACATCCACTCAGGAACACAATGAGCTGCCATGAAGTGCCGGTACCAGTTACACGGTGATTAATCACCTCTTCTTCCCCATCTCCTGCCAGAAATGACAAGAAAAAATCCTGCTGAATTTGTTCAGGATCTCCATTTCTAAAAGGACAACATACGAGGCGGGGCCAAGATTTATCTCTTCAAAAAGGAAATGACTGATATTCACTTCGGGGTTTTGATCTGAGCAATAAGTTCATTTCCTGACCGGTAGTTACAGCTTGCTTTGCAATTAGCTTTACCCAAGCTCCTTTTGTTATTTGAAGTTTCACGCCAGGGCTCTTTCACCACATACAAGATTCTCCTGCAAAATGGCACCTTCTTGTTCAACACCAGTGGTTTGGCTAAAGTAATGACAACATACACCAGACACTCCACTAATGTTATCACTTTTGCTTCTGACGGTTTGAAACTGGAAAGGAATATTTCCAAATGATTTGCTTTGCACCATGAGGTAAAAGTTCCATAACTCGGTGGAAGTATGAATGGTTAAATCAGTTTTTTTTTTACCAGATTTTATCTTGAATGACAATCATTATCATCAGCACTTTGTAGCCTCTGGAACAGGTTTTCAGAAATAGAATTTGATCATTTGTCACAAAAAGGTTTAGAATATGTTTAGTTATTGCTGTTTCAGTCTCTGTGGCGCAATTGGTCAGTGCGTTCGGCTATTATCCGAAAGGTTGGTTGTTCGAGACCACCCAGGGACGGGATTTTACTATTTTCTCACCATCAGCATTCACAGGCAAACAGTTGTCTCTTGGTAATGGGTCCGTGGGTGCCAATAAAAAAAAAGCTGTCAATTTTTCCCGGTTGTGCTGTTATCTGGTGTTACCAATATTATTTAATGACGATTGACTTCAAACATATTACATATAACATTATACACATACTTCCATTATAACATTAAACTTAAAAAAATCATGTTCCAGCTAACAGGAATCGCTGCTTTCATTGGCTGAAGCAGTCACTTCTGTGTGAAATAAACATGACAATTTGAAAGATAAACTTGTATTTGGTGAATAAAAAGACAGGCACAAAACTAAAGGCAGGTGGTTCAAGGATAAATTAATGTCTTATAAAATACTTGGTGGTCCAGTGGTTAGGATTCGGCGCTTTCACCGCCACGGCCTGGGTTCAATTCCCAGTCAGGGAATGTAGATTTATTGCTGTACAACAATCCTGTGTTACTTCCTGGTCTGTACCAGTTCTGCCAGAATCAGTGTCAGGGAGATTTCCTCTTTAGTATCTGAATTGGAAATGTCACATATAAAGAACAAAGAAAAAGACAGGGACAGGTCACAAAACGCTGATGATACAAAATGCGGATGATTATTTGAAGAAAGATGAAAATGATGTATTAATGAATGGGCAGAAATCATTGCTCCCTTAGATATTTGCGAGACGAACGCGTTTCAATGTTGATGTTCTGGATAAGTCGGACAATCAGATTGAAAGTAACGGTTATCTTCCTGAATTCAGTGACATGGGCTCTCAGTCTAACCATCGGAACCTGCAGCAAAACAGCGGAGTTGAACATTGCAGACAGGCAGATTTGCTCCACTGTTTTTCAGGTTGTTTCTGTAGTGTGGTGGTTATCACATTCACCTCACACGCGAAAAGTCGCCGGTTCGAAACCGGGCAGAAACGTTCATTTAACTTTCTCATGTCGGGTAAGGGGAAATAGTTTGATTTCAGTTTGTTGCTCAACATTATCTGAACCTCAGTGTTAAAGGCATGTTATCATTGCTCTGACTTCACCCTGAAATACTTTCTGTGAAATAAGATGCATTGACAGGAATGTTCAATTTTGACATCGAGCATTTATTCGCATCTCGTTCAGTCTCCAAAGAATTGAATGGGTTTATAGGTGCAGACTGATATGGTTAATGACCATCTGAAATATCTGATAGTGGTGTGTGCTCAAACGGATAGATACAAGTGATACTGTAAGTGAAGGAGGGGAAATGATGCACTTTTCACAGAAGAATATTTTTAAATATTTTTTCATCACTAAGAAACAGGAAAAGCCACTCAGATAGACGAGGGAATCGAGACTCAGTGCCAATCTACTAGATTTTCCTGTAACGGCCGGATTTTATGCGCTTGAATGTTTCACACCCATAATAAAAATAGGCTCAAGTATCACTAACGGATAATTCTTGATTTTCCTCCATTTAAATGTAGTTGATTTTGTTTAAAACCTGACGATAGTTAATAATCACAATCATAATTAATCACAGTCACTGAACAAACAAGATGATACATATTTTCTTGCGAAGTACATGTTTAATGAAAATGCTTTGCATTCATGTTGAACAATATTACCCAATGCCAACGTACATGTCCAACTAGTTCCAGAAAAAGTGGAATATTGTATCACAAAATATTAATGATCTGAAGTAAAAGAAATTCAGATGTTTATCCATCGAGAATGCAGAAGCAGAATTATTGCAAATTTACACTGCTGCTACTCAGCAAAATTCCAATTGTTGTGTGTAGTCTGGAGTGAGTGTATCATTATTAATTGTGTGGACCATGCTGGGTTTTCAGGTAGGAGATACTTGATGGATGTGGATATATCTGAGGTGGAGAGCAGGAGGCTGGAAGATGCAACTTGAAAGTGGCATTATTTGATATGCGTTTCATGAGATTCTTCTTCAGAGTTTTACATCTCTGACATTTCCAGCTCTCTTACAAATTCATCCAACTGAAGATTAACCTTGTTTCTCCCTTCACAGAAGGTGTGAGGCATGTTTACATTAAGTGAAGAATTAAACAAAAAATTATTCACTCCGTGACTGGGAATCATACCCGGAATCACTGTGTTGAATCCTGATCACCAGACCCTCAGGGAAGCTGAAGAGAGAGAGTTGATTATCTGTATATTCATTGTTTCATTTCAAATAAATTTCACTAAAAACACAGTCGCAATGAAGAATGATGGGAAGCATACATACCAGGATTTGTACTTCAGTTAGAAAATTCCAATCCATCAACTTAACCCCTTGGCCGGGAATACAGACTCAATGTTTGTGATCCTTTTGCTCATTCCGCCCGTGTTTTCGTGTGTGCTCTCTACCGTGGCAACTTCAGCCCTTCCACAGAAGCTCCTTCACACCAACAAGTGTTCACACTTGCACTGTCACTTCTCTTTATTTCTGCGAGAAACAACACCGCAAACGCTCCTGTATTCAATCTAAGTTGTTGGACTTCAGCTGGAAGCACAAGAATTCAAATGCATTTTGGCAGCGATATGTTTTGAACACCACTGCTGCAGAATCTTAACACTGCATTTTAGAGTGTTTGGCCACCACGTTAAAATGTATCACACTCATGTTATTTACTGAGATATTTTCCTGAAATTTATTAAAAACTGCGGAACTAGGAAAGGCCATAGGTGCCTTGAGGCCGCTCCTTCACTGGATCAGATAATCATGAACTGTGTAACAAACACAAATCACATCCACTCAGGAACACAATGAGCTGCCATGAAGTGCCGGTACCAGTTACATGGTGAATAATCACCTCTTCTTCCCCATCTCCTGCCAGAAATGACAAGAAAAAATCCTGCTGAATTTGTTCAGGATCTCCATTTCTAAAAGGACAACATATGAGGCGGGACTACGATTTCTGTCTTCAAAAAGGAAATGACTGATATTCATTCGGGGTTTTGATCTGAGCAATAAGTTCATTTCCTGACCAGTAGTTACAGCTTGCTTTGTAATTAGCTTTACCCAAGCTCCTTTTGTTATTTGAAGTTTCACACCAGGCCTCTTTCACCACATACAAGATTCTCCTGAAAAATGGCACCAGTGGTATGGCTAAGGTAATGACAACATACACCAGACACTCCACTAAAGTTATCACTTTTGCTTCTGACGGTTTGAAACTAGAAAGGAATATTTCCAAATGATTTGCATTGCACCATGAGGTAAAAGTTTCATAACTCAGCGCAAGTATAAATGGTTAAACCTGTTTTTTTTAACCAGATTTTACCTTGAATGACCATTTTTATCATCAGCACTTTGCAGCTTCTCACTGGCCTTTTCTTTCTGAGTTTGTTGTTGAACTGTTGCATACGTGACATTTTTAGCACTGAAGTAAACTTGTGAACCTCTTCAGTTGATTCGAACAGATTTACTTTCAATATGAGAGAAAATCAGATTATTTTTTAATCATTTGCTGAGCGCAAAGTACCTTCCTTTCCTGTGTGACAATTGAAACAGATCATCAATGCTGACATAATGAAGGACCTGTGCATCCCGGACACTCTCTCTTCCACATTCCTCCTTCGGGAATAAAGGATACAAAACTCTGAGATCTTGCATCAGCCCTTTCAAGAACAACTTCTTCCCTGCTGCCATCAGACTTTTAAATTGACCTGCCTTGCACCAAGTCGACCTTTCTCTACACTCTAGCTGTGACTGTAACAATACATTCTTCACTTTCTCGTTTCCTTCTCGATGAACAGTATGTTTTGTCTCAACAGCGCATAAGAAACAATTCTTTTTATTGTATGTTAGCACATGTGACAATAATAGATCAAATCAAAGCAAAACAAAAGAGATGAACACAAACCACAGAACTCCCCGGATAACTGTGAAGTGTGATTTTCAAACCGACTTATCGTATATCCGATTTTTGCTTTATTTACATTTCGGACCCATTCCACCAGAGACACGATTCTCCTTCAAAATGTCCTACTTAGATTTGTGTGGCAGTTTCTGGTGGGTTTTGTTCTCGTATACCAATGGAAGCTCATAAAGCCATATTGTTGTCACACTTGCTGTTGCCACCGCATTGAATGATCCAATAGTTGATCAGAATCTCAGAACAGTAGATTGTAATGCTCCATTACAAGATGAGAATCTGAGAACGGTAGACTGTATTGTTCCAATAATGGATCAGAATCTCAGTACAACAGGTTGTAATGATTGTAATGTTCCAATAATGGATCAGAATCTCAGGACAACAGGTTGTAATGATTGTAATGTTTCAATAATGGATCAGAATCTGAGAACAATAAACGGTAACATTCCAATTTTGGATCAGAATCGGAGAAAATAGACTGCGATGTTTCAATACTGGAACAGAATCCGTGAACAATAGACTGCAAAGTTCCAGTACTGAATCAGAATCAGAGAACAATAGACAATAGATTGCAGTGTTGGCACAATGGATCAGAATGTGAGAACAACCGAATGCAATATTCAAGAAATGGATCAGAATCTGAGAATAATAGAACGCAATCTTCCAAACTTGGGTCAGCATCTGAGAACAATGGGCTGTAATGTTTCAACACTTGATCAAAATCTGAGGATAATAGACTGTAATCAATTTAAATTAATTAGATTAATAGACTGTAATCAAAGAAAGATGTGAGTGGTGCCGATTACAGTAGAAATAATCCAGATCACAGCGATAATATCATCAAACTAATAGTTCCCTTTCTGGGCAGTGAGCATTTATGTTTAATTGTGCACAGGTATTTGTTCAGCTTCTTTCCACCGTGACCTCCCCATATATTACACAGTGTTACAATTCAGCATCAAAACCTCGGGGACTGGGTGGGATGTTGGGACATGAATTAACCAGCGCGGAAAGTGGCTTCCAGTTCCGGCTGTGAGCCGAGGATCCCATCTGGTGTCCGGGTTTGTAACTGGGATCAGTCATTTCCATTCTCAATTCACCGACAGCACTCCCAGGAATGATAGTCCCATCCACTCACACTCCGTATTTATAAAACTCAACATAGCAACGGTGATAATCAGGTCTTATTAAAAATAAACTGTGGCATCAGGAGTGTGAGGGATTGGGGGGTAGTGGGATTGGGGGCGGCGGGGGGGGGGTGGTTCAAGGTAGATTAACTCCATTTTTTTCCTTTGGTTCTGTGAGAATCTGCAGAGAGAGTTTTTGTATCGCGGGAAGCCGAGGCCCATCACCGTGTCTTGTACTTAGCTTTACAGTAATAGGTGGCGGCGTCTTCAACTCTCACATCCCGAATTTCCAGCGAAAATGTCTTTCCTGCTTTATTCACAGAAACAATAAATCTCCCTCCGCTGGAGATCGGCTCCCTCTCCTCCACACAATGCAGAGTGTGGGGAAAGCTTCATAATTGTGTATCACTGTAAATTGTAAAATCTGACCCATTACAGACAGATTTCACCTTGTGAAAACGTCTCAATCATTAGCACTTTGCAGCCTTTCCTTGTCTTTGTGTTTGTTCTTGAACTGTTGCATGTGAAATTTCCAGCTCTGATAGAAATTTGCCAACTTCGCTCGGCTGATTCTAGTAGATCTGCTTTCGATGGAAGAGTAAATCAAACCAGTATTAATAGTTTGCTGAGGGCAAATAATCATCATTTCTGCAGCGGGAATTGAAACAAGTTATCACTGGGGGAGGGCTGGAAACAAACAACTGGACTACCGGGGAAACAAGTTACAGGACCATAATTAAGCCATTTGGCCCATCGAGCCGGCTCCACCATTCAATTATAGCTGAATTGTTTCTCAAACCCATTCTCCCATTTTTTTCCCCTGTAAGCTTTGATCATTTTACCAGTCAAGAACCTGTCTATCTCTTTCTTAAATACTCTCAGAATCTTGTGTGGCAAAGAATTCCACAGATTCACCACCTTCTGACTGAAGCTATTCCTCCTCATAACAATTCTAAAGTAAGAATTCCTCACAGCAGCAGGGTAAAATCTCACAAGTTTCCTTGGAATCACGAGCTTTCGGAATGCTGCTCCTTCATCAACTGAGGGGACAACTGGTGTTGTGAGACTTCCCAATGTGCCCAAGCCAGTCCAACGCTGGCATCTCCATATCATTGTTCTAAACGGTGAGCCCTTTCCTTTAAGGATGCACCCTCGTATCCTAGTCTCTCCTACTAATGGGAACATCTTCCCCAAGTGCACTCTATCCAGGCTTCCATTACTCTGAAAGATTCAATGAGATCCCATTCCTCATCCTTCCAAAATCTATGAACTACAGATTCAGAATCCTCAGACGCTGCTCAGGTAACAAGTATTTTATTCCCCGTATCATTTTTGTGAATCTCCTCTGGACACCCTCCAAGGCCAGCTGATCCTTCCTTAGATATAGAGCCCAAAATTGCTGACAATGTTCTGAATGCGGCCTGTCCAAAGTCTTATAAAACCTCGGCAGTACACCGCTGCGTTGTATTCTAGTCCTCTCGAAATGAATCCTAACAGAACGATCTCTGTTCTATAGAATGAATATTGAAAGATTTACAGCATGACCTTCCATTATTTCCAATTCTCTGACCCTCAACATCTCATGTAAGCTGTAAATTTTCTATTTGTGGATAAATAGTGTTGGATTGAACTTGGTTAAGTGAAGCTGTTTGTTTAGTGACTGTAATTGATGTGAGTCTCCATGGATCCGAATAGTGTGTCTGGAGGGTTAACACTGTTCTATTAATAAGGGATTTCATTCAATGTGTTTTCCCATTGAGTCAGCGGGAGTGACAACTCCAACACTAACAGAGATCAGCGGCTGTGGAGAGAAAGGGTGGGAGATGCGAGATCAGAAACTGAGAGTAATGGATTGGAATCTTCCAACAATGGATCAGAATTTGGAAGCAATGGATTGGAATCTTCCAACAATTGATCAGAATTTGGAAGCAATGGATTGGAATCTTTCAACAATGGATCAGAATCTGGGAGCAATGGATTGGAATCTTTCAACAATGGATCAGAATCTGGGAACAATGGATTGGAATGTTCCAAGCAAGGACAGGGGTTTATCCTATTGGATTTTTTGGTTTACTTCTGATCATTGGTGGATAACACCAGCTGGTCGAATTGGGTATCTACTGAAGATGATTCAGTACATTTACTATCCCCTCTTGGCGATTGTTGGTGTTCCACGTAAGTCCCTGGCTGGAATTGAACCGGCCAGTCTATCATGGGAATCAGAGCAGGCGACGGGCAGACATGGGAAGATCTGTTAAACACGGGTGGGATTTTGCATCTTCGGGAAGAGTAAGGCTGTGAAGTCCCACCCCCTGTTTCCAGTTCCTAATTCTCGAAAGGCTGTTTAAATATATTGATTTCCTTGTCATTTACTGCACTGGATTTGCTACTGTTGTTTCAATTGAATCTCTGGATCCAGTTATTAATTATTTCTGCCACTGACAACTGTCTTAGGACCTATGGGCTAAGATGTCTCCTGTGTTCTGTGACATTCCATAGACATGTGACATCAAGTGCGGCACCTTTGTAAGTAAAAAATTGAGAGAGAATCCTTTTTTACCCTCTAAACATAACACCATTTCACAGTCAGCAGGCTGCAGAATCCATTTTATTGGTCATGTTTGCACAGCAAGTTCTCACAGAAAGAGAACATGCTCTGTAACGTTTATTCATTAGTGTCACAAACAAGAGAACATTAGCATGGCAATGAAATGATTGTGAAAATTCCCAAGGAATTCCAGTGCCTGTACACTGACGAAGATACAGCATGGACAATGCACCCAACCAACACGAATTTCAAAGCTGAAGCAGATTCCTATTCTGCACAGAAACTTGTGCACATGCTTCGCAGGCCCACCCCCTCCCCGTCCCCGCCCCGGGATACAACCCCCCTGAATGACAGATTCCCCCTGGCAGAACCCTCCCCGCACCGTGATCAGACCCCACCCCGGGAAGCAGGAGATACTCCCAAGTCCATCCTCCCCCATACTCCACCACCCCAATCCCCGAACCGAAGATCCATCTGCGCCCGTCCCCCTCCTCCGGCAGGCACCAGCAAAAGGCCAGGAAGGTGTTGCACGCTGTCCAACGAATCTAGTAGAAGTCTCACAACAGCAGGTTAAAGTCCATCAGGACTTTAACTACCCGTTTTGAGATTTCTTTCTGTGTTTAACCCATTCCAACTCCAGCATCTCCACATTAACGTGTGCCGGTCAGAAGGATCTGCTGGGCGGGGTGGGGGGGAGCGGGGGCTGCCTCCCGGGGTTGGGAGGGGGGGGCGCTCGCGGCTCATCCTCCCCCATTTCCCTCGAAGCTCCCGATCATTCTGCTGGTTTTCTCTTCCCCACAAATTGGGGGCGCTGTTTCGGATTTTTGCTTTTCAAACTGCGCATGCGCGGTTCGGAATGTTTCCGGCAGCGCTAAACCCCGCCCACAGCGCGGAGCGGATCGGAGCCGGCAAAAAGCTTATGGGAGAGGATTCCGGGCTCAGAACCGTTTCACAACCAGATCCGGACCTTCGCCTCCAATCGGGCCCTGTGTCTTGGGCACGATCTTGGATGTCCCCAGGACACCTTGTAGAATTGCAGTATGGCACAGTATGGCACTGCTGCCTCATAGCATCAGGGATCCCAGTTCAATGCCTGGGATTCCACCGTCACAAGTCAAGTTTTTTTTATTATTTCAAAACCAATTCAATTCTCACATACAGATTGTTGGGATTTCTCTTATTCCAATATCGTGTGGTGTTTCTCTGGAACTGATACACTTTGAGCAAATCCAGTTTCTCGCAGCTTTCCAATGTCCACATTGAGCCTTGTACATTCATTTCCGATCACAGCAGCATTATCAACCTGCATAAGTTCATTGGTAAGGCCAGGGTACTTGAAATGTGAAAGACCGATTTGATTTAATTTGAATTGATTTGGTTTATTATCTTCAGCACAAAAAAAATGATACAAGCCAGGAATGAAACCCAGGTACCTGTGCGACAGCAGTGCTAACTATGATATCACCATGTTGCCGACTCAAGGACAGCAACTTCTCTGCTGCTACCAGATGTTTGAATGGATCCATATCGCATTAAAACGATTGCAGCATTACACTCTGCACTCTCTCCTTCTCTATGTACAGGGTTACAGTGTTACAGAGTTCACTGTTCAAGGAAATGGCGTCTTTGGGAGGTAGGTGAACTATAGTGTATCCAGGCAATCTGGGAGTCCAGAATTGATTCATACCATGACTCACCTTTTGAGGCATTTCATAATATTGGATAGACAGTGAAAAGCTTTGTTGCTTGGGTGCTACACAGACAAAGCATGTTCCGTTCTATGAGTCCGTTGGTACACGTCCTTACACTTTTTTTTTATCTTTTTCTCTGATTGAACAAAGGGGAGAGTGTTAATGTCTGTTGTGTGCTATTCCTTCATTGGGCTGGTTGCTTTTATGAGGCAACGATAAGTTTAGACAGTCAATGAGTGGGAGCTTGGTTTGAGTGATGGACAGGTCTGCATTCGCTAAGCTGTGAAGGAACTATAGCAAGCGAAAATGTTGCTTGTGATGCATCGGTGAAAGTTGGTGAGAGTAGCAGCTGACATACCAAATGTCTGTAAACCTCTGAGAAAATACAGGCGTTCATAGACTTTTTTTGAAAAAATATAGGGTCGCCTGGGAGGAACCGGGAAAGGTTGTTAGTGATCTGTATCATAAAACTTGAAGCTCTCGTATAATCGGAACTTCATCCCATTGATGTAGAGAGGGACATGTACTCCACTACAGTTCCAAAAGTCGATCTGTTCTGTTGATATTGAGGAAGAGATTATTGTTGTCACCCCAGTTAACCCAGATTCGCTGTCTCTTCTTTGATCTCGGTCTTACCATTGTTTGAGATCTGACCTTTTACAGGTGTCATCAGCAAACTTAGAAATCGATTTGGAAGGGAATTTGGCCTCACAGTCATCAGCGTATGAGGTGAAAAGTAAGGGGCTGAGTCCACAGCCTTACGGGGCAGTGCTGTTGAGGATGATTGTAGAGGAGGCGTTGTTGACTATCCTGATTTATTGTTGTCTGCGGGTCAGGACGTTCAGAATGAAATTGCAGAGGCAGGAGCCAAGCCCCAGGCCACAGATTTTGAACATGAGTTTGGTAGGACTAATGGTGTTGCAGGCTGACCTGTAGTCAATAAACACAAGTCGGTGTTAAAAGGGTTGGCTGTAGGGTCAGAGAGAGGATTTTTGGACCTCTTGTGGATGTAGTGAACTGTAGTGGATCTAGGCAATGGGGAAGCCGGAATTAATGCTTGCCATGTCTAACTTTTGGATATATTTCATAATCTTGTATATTAGAGTCACCGAAAAATAGTGATTAGGCAGCTGTTTGTCTTTCCTTTGGTACTGGCCTTTATTTGAGTTTTTACTTGATGTATAGATTGGGAACTTTCCTGCTGAGAGAGGGTTCATGGAGTTGCACGTTCCAGTATACCAAAGTGGGACAGCAGCAATTGCACTGTTATGGACGACAGCTATTCGCCGAACCCTGAAGTTTTCATCCACTATTGAAAGCAAACATTGATACGTGTGATTCTGTGCCAATCGAGTGTTAGATTACTATGATTTCTTCCTACCGGTGACCAAAATGATGTGGTCTCCTCTCCAGGGTACTTTTTTTGTAAATATAGTGGAGATTCTCTTCTATAAAGGCATCAGGATCTCCCTCTGCCAACTGTTAGTAGTGTCCAGAGGCAAGAGTCAAACAAGCACTGTTTGGTACCAGTTCTGTTGTGGGAGTTGTCACTAAGCTTCTGAGAGACAACAGATTACACTTACAGGACGCCATCAGGATTTTCTGTCAGCGTTTACTCCCTCAGCCTTCTTTCCCTCCACGTCTTCCACTAGGTAGAGGTGCTATTTACCTGTAGCTGAGTGACGGAATGTGTTAAGGACTCCCCGGAAGGCTCCCTTCCAAATGTATACCTTTGTGTTGCTACCAAAGAGCAGTACGGTGGCACAGTAGCTAGCACTGCTGACTCACAGAATCAGAGACCTGGCTTGGGTCACTGCCTGTGTGGAGGCTGGACACGCTCCCCATGTCTGTGTGGGTTTCCTCCAGATGCTCCACTTTCCTCTCACAATCCAAAAGACGTGCTGGATTAAAAAAAAAGATGTAAGTGATTTTGTACGTGTGTGCATTTTTTATATATATTTGAATACATCATCAGTCTGAATGGTCTTGTCTTCCCCTGAATCATGTCTAATTTTATTATTTATGTCCCTCTCTAACAGTGAACATAATCACAATTGTGACACTGGTGAGCAGAAACTGTGGTCTGTCCAAATGTGTCACTCGTTACCTGGTGGCCATGTCAGTGGGGGATCTGCTGGTTGTTATCCTCGACCTGATATTGAGACAGATTCCCATTGTTTATCATGAACAGTTTTATTTCCTGCTGTCTCTCCCCGTGTGTAACATCCATGCTGTCCTGCTTTACGCAGCCACTGACTGTTCTGTCTGGTTCACCGTCACTTTCACCTTTGATCGATTTGTGGCCATTTGCTGCCCCAAACTTAAAAGTAAATATTGCACTGAGAAATCGGCGGCTGTGGTTCTGGGAACAGTGACGGTGTTGAGCTGTTTGAAAAACATTTTCTGGTGTTTTATGTTATTAAATCAATATCGGCTGGTGAACGTTCCCTGGTTTTGTGATTACACAACAGATGTTTTGGAATCTCCGGTCTGGGTAACAATCGAGTTCCTTCACAACATTCAAAACCCATGTGTCCCTTTCATTCTGATTCTACTGTTCAACGTTCTCACCGTCAAACACATTTTAGTGAGTAGCAGAGCCCGCAGGAGACTCCGCGCTCACAGTGGGGAGAATCCTAGAGACCCAGAGATGGAGAGTCGAAGGAAATCCATCATTTTACTGTTTGTTATCTCAGCCAATTTCATCATCTTATGGTCGACATTAATGGTTTATTCAATATGGATTCGGATATATGATTTGGGCTATCAGTCGGTATGGTTAGATAATTTTGTGTTGGAATTGGGCCTCATGCTGCAACTCACTAGTTGCTGCACAAATACTCCCATTTATGCTGTGACACAGACTCACTTCAGACAGCAGCTAACAAGTCTGCTGAAATATCCCCTTGCTGCAATTCTTCAACTCAGTACGCCCTAAGATGAAGCTACCCCCACAAGACCCCTGCCTCTTCCTGTTGGAAATTCATAATGTAAGCAACAAAACAGCCTTATAGAGACAGAAGGAGTGACAGATAGAGAGAGAGGGCAATATGATTAACTCTGATAGAGACACAGAGAATGACAGACAGAGTCAAGGACAGAAAGACCTGGAGAGCAACAAATTTTGAAAGAGCTTCTAATAGATACAGTGAGAAAATTACAAGCGATAGAGACAGGGAGGAAGGACAAAGACAGGGAGAGATTCACACAGAGCGAGAGAAGCAGGGATAGAGATTGGGGGAGATGGTGAGGGAGATAGATACAGAATGAGAAAGGGAGACATAGGAAGACAGATTGAAGGATGTAACTAGAAAGGGAGAGGGAAATTAAAAGGGAAGACAAGCAGAAAGGGAGGGCAGAGGAAAATAGTCAGAAACAGAGAGAAACTGAGATACAGAGAGAGAGAGAGAGAGACCATCAATGATTGGGAAAAAGCGAGACTGATTGATATAATGGGCACAGCAAGAGCACAAAACATAGCAAAGTAGAGGGAGAAAAAGAAATAAGAAAAGAGAGGCAGAGACAGTGAGGGAGAGATAGAGAGAGATGGAGATGGAGTGGGACAAGGAGAGCGGGACTGAGAGGGGACAGGAAAGCAGAGGAAGAGGATAGAAAGAGAGACTGAGGACGAGGCTATGAGACAGTAAGAAAGACAGAGAAACGTATAGAGAAAGACAAAGGCATGGATATATTTGTGATCTTCCAAAACGTATTTACAAAAAATGCATCTGCTTATTCGACTGGCCGTAAGGATTAGAAGAAACACATGATTGAGAGTTCATAGTGAATAACATTAGTTCCAGTCTTTACTACTTTTTTAATCTGAATCTGTTTTAAATCCTTTGTGACACTGTGATTGGATTGGTCTGTGGGAATAAAATGCAGTGGGACTTGATTAATTCAGACATTTCTATTTATTTCCATGATGCAAAGTTCTGCTTTCACTGCAGGGAAATGTTGTCCTCTTTCCGGAGCTGGGATCAGCTCACACAATTTAGACCCATTGCTAACATTGCCCCAAAACAATGTAACACATAGAAAAATCAGACATTAATACAGATAGTTCTGGTAAAACAAGTAGGTAGAGTTTTTTGGGTTCCAAACTCTCTGATTGAAGCATCTGCAGACATGTATAAAATGATGGCTAGGTTACCGGAAATCAGAGTGTATGCACTGAGCGTGTGGTTTCATCACGAGACAGTTAATACAGAAACTTGGCTAAAGTTCTGGGCACCCCGGTTCCAATCTTGTCACAGCAGATGGTGGACTTTGAATAAGTATAACTGGAATTCAGGGTCAGATGGTGACCATAAAACAATATTGTCGATTTTCTGGAAAAAGAACATCTGGATCACTAATGACCCAGGGAAGGGAATCTGTTGTCCTTCCGTGGTCAGGCCTAATCGTGATTACAGGACACTTAATTGCCTTTTGAACATGGGCAACTAGGCAGCCGAATCGCGAAGGCAAATGCCTTGAATTGGTTTCAATTAACAAACACTTGTATTCCCAATGGAAGAGACGTTAATCATGAACTTTATCAAAACTCTCCCAGTGACAGCCAATAATATTCAGCTGTCGAGGAAAAAAATACCCAGTCCTGAATACATTGAAGCAGCTAGTGCTGATGGGGGAATCCAAAAGGCTGTTACAGGCTGAAATGCACCGTATTGGAGAGACAGAGAGCAGCTGACTGTGGAAGAAAGCACACATCTATGGGGTTCAAAAGTGTCATTCTGAGTCAGGTTTACTTTCCCATCCTGGCTGAAATTTATCATGATCACCCAGGAGTGACAAACTGACGATCCTCCAAATTGTCCTGTCTGGTGGCCAAGTATGGATACAGATATTTGCCGGTGGGCCAGTGGTGGCAATATCAACAAAAGCAGAACTGTCACCAGTCACTACTCTTCACACTTGGGAATGGGGAGGACGGCCGGAGATGGGACTGCACATGGACAGTGCCGGACTATCCATGGGGTCTATGTTCCTGATAATGATAGATACTGATTCAAAATGGATGGCCACACACAGAGTGAGTTAATCAAACACAAGGACAAGAGTGGAGAAACTTCATGCTATGAGAAACATGCAGACAAGCTTCAGTGTGATTTGAACAAGGTCAATGTATGGGCATGTGCAAAGCAGTTGCACTAAAAGGTGGGTGTGTGAAGTTATAACTTTGCAGCAATAATAGGAAGATGTAAATTGAGAGAGGTGGAAACTCAGTGAGACCTTGGTGTCCGCATGCATCAGTAACTGAAAGTAAGCACGCAAATACAACAGACAGTAAAGAAGGCCAATGGTATGCTAGCCTTCAAAGGGAAAAGTTCTAAGTACAGGAATAGAGACATGTTACTGCAATTGTGCAGGGCATTGCTGAGGCCACACTTCGATATTGTGTGCAATTTTGATGTCCTTATTTGAGGAAGGATATCCCTTCTGCAGGAAGAGTACAGCGATTGCTTACCAGGTTGATTCCTGGGTTAGCGATTGTGATATGAACAGAGATGAAGTTGGTTAGGGTTTCATTCATTGGAGTTTATTAAAGTGAAATTTACAATATTGGGACAGGTTTAGACAGGGGAGATTCAGAAAGAATTGAAGTTGAGGGCTAAAGGTTCATGGCTTGAGATAAGCATCAACCTTTTAGAACGGAGATGAGAGAAATTTCTCCACCCAGATAATCTTTAGACTTCATTACTACATAAAATAGTTCAGGCCAAAACCTTTCGTTATTTCAAGGAGAACTGATGTATAACTGTTGGAGCTAAAGTGGTCACGGGAATTGGGAGGAAGGGATGATCAGGAGAGTAAAGTTGATGATCAGCTGTGATCAAATTGAATGTTGGAGCAGGCTCGAAGGGCTGCTTTTAACATTTTTCAATGATTGTGAAGCTGAGCTGAGTCTGTACATGGTCTGTGTCCCAACCTTATGCAACTCTGAGCCTTGACTGAGTCCGAACCTTGCGTGAATCTGAACCGTGTCTCTGTCTGAACCTGAGTGGGTCTGAAACTGGTGTGGGAGCCTGAGCCTGGTGTGGTCCCGAGCCTGGTGTGGGCCCGAGCCTGGTGCGGGTCCAGGCCTAGTGTGGGCCCGAGCCTGGTGCGGGTCCGGGCCTGGTGCGGGTGCGGGCCTGGTGTGGGCCCTCTCGACATGAATACCAGCACTCCATTTGCATTTCTAACTACCGATTGAACCCTGAGGTTAATCTTCAGAGAAACTTGAACAAGGGCTCCCAAATTTCTTTGTGCATCTGATTTTGTAAGTATTTCCCCATTTAGAAAAATCTATGCCTCCATTCGTCCTTCCAAAGTGCAGAATCTCACACTTTTCCTCATTGTATTCCATCTGCCACCTCTTTGCCCACTCTCTGACCTTTCCAAGTCCTTCTGCAGTCCTCCAACGCCAACCCGTCCCTGCCCAACTTCCTCAATATTCCCTGTCATCCTGCATATCTTTGTATCATCTGCAAATTTAGCAACAGTGCCTTCATTTTGCTCTTCCAAATTATTAATGTATATTGTGAGAATTTGTGAAAATTTGAGGGCAGGTCCTATGAAGAGAGGTTGAAGGATTTGAGGTTGTTTTCGTTAGAAAGGAGGCGGCTAAGAGGGGATCTTATTGAAACATATAAGATGATTAGAGGTTTAGATAGGGTGGACAGTGATAGCCTTTTTCCTAGATGGAGAAAGCTAGCACGAGGGGACACAGCTTTAAATTAAGGGGTATGAGTTATAGGACGGATATCAGAGGTAGGTTCTTACTCAAAGAGTGATTAGGGAGTGGAATGCCCTGCCTGCAGCTGTTGTAGATGCGCCAAGTTTGGTGGCGTTTAAGAGGTTAGTTGATACGTATATGGAAGAGAAGGGAATGGTTTAGTTAGGAGGGGCATTGCTTTTTATTTTGGTCGGCACAACATCGAAGGCCGAAGGGCCTGTTCTGTGCTGTATTGTTCTATGTTCTATGTTCTATAAAACAATCATTAAAGTGAAAGCAGACAACACATTCACACACACAAACATGTATGTGCTCACACACAAGTGCACATGAACTGAAATGCGTGTGCACCCCCACAGACATGCAATCATAGATGCAAACGTGCATCTATAAAATAGTAGAATCCTATAGTGCAGAAAAGACCATTCAGCTCTTTGAGTCTGCACTGACTCTCTGAGCATCTGACCCTTTCCCACACCCTATCCCTGTAACCTGATGTATTTACCCCACCAATTATCCAATCTACATATTTGTGACACTAAGTGGCAATTTAGCATAGCTAATCCATCTAACCAGCATGTTTTGGGACTTCGGGTACTCCACTTTCCTCCCAGAGAAAAGTCATGCAGACACTGGGAGAAGGTGCAAACTGCACACAGACACAGGGGAGGCTGGTGGTTAGCACTGTTGCCTCAAAGCACCAGGGACTGGGTTCAAATCTGGCTTCAGGTGACTGCGCATTTTCCCCATGTCTGTGTGGGTTTCCTTCGGGGGATCTGGTTTCCTCCCAGAATTCGAAGATGTGCAGATTAGGTGGATTGACCAGACTCAATTACCTTAGTGTCAGGGAGATTAGCACGGTAAATATGTGGGGTTACGGGATAGGACATGGTTGTTGGTTGTTGTTGTTGGTGTAGGCTTCATGGGCTGAATGGCCACTCTGCTCTGCAGGTATTCTATGATTTATCCACTACTGGATGGAGAGAAGGAGAGCTCCTGCTGATTTTTGAGGGCCGATCCTTCAAACAACCTAACATTTGGTGGGTAGCCAACAGTTTGTGGAATCTGCTGAGTTTCCCAAGTGAACAGCAGAGTGTTTGGAAATAGGAAGTTGCCGTGTTGATTCAGAGCACTTTGGGACAGCCTGAAAGGACACAGGAGACAGACCATTTCCTCCTTTCGATTGGTCACTCCTTTCTAGTACTCCCTGCCATTCTGTGGGAAGAGATAATGACTGCCATGTGCACATCAGGATCCCATAAGATATAAGGCAACACATGATCTTGGAACTTAATTTCAGAGATGGTTTAAGGGACCACTGGGAGAACCTGTTACAGCAGCTTGATTCTTAGGAAAGTGTTATTCTCAGGGAAGTGTCTCACAAACCTGTGACCTTCTGACCTGGAATGAGTGATCCAGGAACCTCTAGTCCGACTGTTAATCCCAACAGCTCCCTCATCTGAGGATCAGCAAAGGGAATCAACATGATTAACAACTTACTGTCCAGTGAAAAAATACACAGTTCCTGCAATCAATATCTCCAGCCATTGCGACATCAGTCACAGGCACACGGGCCAGGTGTCTGTGTCTGTGTGGGTGAGGGGGAGCAGTGATGGGAGGGATTGTTACCTACAGAAAGCCTGGTCCCAGGTTAGCCAGATGGCAGCAGGTATGGATCATCCTCGGGTTGTGTCTCAGTGAGCGATAGGAGGAAAGTGGGACCATCACAGGACTAGGCCCCCGCCCGTGTACTCCACTCTCTGTGTGAAAGAAGAAGGTGATAAGGATCGAAGTGGTAATAGCTTCTGTCGAGCCTGCTCCACAATTCATCATCAACTTCATCTCGACCTTCCCCACACTCCTCCCTCTCCCTCAATTCCCAAAGATTTTCCCTCTTTCCCCACAATCTTCCCACTATTCTTCAATTCCCAGAAATATCTCCACTTTCCACAGTCTTCCTCCTATCCCTCAATTCTCAAAGATATTCCCACTTTCCCCATACATTTCCCCCATTCCTCAATTTTTTTTTCTTCATTCGTGAGATATGGGTGTCTCTGGATTGCCAGCATTTATTGCCCATCCCTAATTGCCTGAGGTCAGTTGAGAGTAAACCACATTGCTGTGGGTCTGGAGTCACATGTAGGCCACACCAGGTAAGGGTGGCAGATTTCCTGTGGTTGATTCTCAGCTGCTCTCCAAGGGCAATTAGGGATGGGTAATAAATATGTCCCATGAATGAATAAAAAATAAATATTGGGTCTGATCTACTCAACCTCTCAGGGTCCACAGCCCTGAATGATTTCCTCTTCCTATTTTCCTGGCTCCCCCTCACATACCGAGTGTGTAACTCACCTTGGGTGGCTGTATGAACGCCAGCCAGTCAGAGGCGTGTGTGGGCAGCAGCCCCATCGCCTGGCACTTGTAGATGGCCAGAAGCAACCCCAGCAAGTTGCCGATGAAGTAGACCATAGGTTGCAGCCAGTTATGATTTGAATTTCCCAGGACCCTAAAGACTGACAGTGAGAATGGAAAAGCAGGAAGTTCAGGAACAGGTCAGAGAATGAGAAATGTTCTGAGAGAATCGGGAATCATTGTCCTCAAATCACAGAGAGTCAGCACATAGGCACAGCAGGAAATTAGGATGCAGATGATCTGTTAGCCTTTATTCCCTATGGATGGAGTTTCAGAATGAGGAAAACTTTTTGCAATTGTATCGAGTTTTGGTGAAACCACACTTGGAATATTCAGCAGAGTTTGGGTCTCCTTATCCAGAGAATTGCCCAGAGGGAGACTAACAAAGCTTCACTAGACTATTTCCTGGGATGACAGGACTGTCAATGAAGAAGCAGGATTGAGCAGAATGGCTCTTTACTCTCTGATCTGATAATAACCTCAAATCTTCATCCCACTCTCTCCCAATTACCTATCACCACACACACCCAACACGCCCCTATGTACCAAAAATCTAACCACCTCTGCCTTAAAATTATCAAAGACTCTGCATCCACCACCTTTTCAGGAAGAGAGTTCCAAAGAGTTATGACACTCAGAAAAAAAAAATTCTCATCCCTAATTTAAATGGATGACCCTTTAATTTTAATCCGTAACCCCTACTTCTAGATTATCCCACAACAGTAAACATCTTCTCTACCTCCATCCTGTCAAGGCCCCACAGGCCACTTATTCTTCTTAGTTCCAGCAGATAGATGCTTAGCCTGGCCAACTTTTCCTCATAACACAGCTCATCCATTTCAGATCTTGGTCTGGTAAACCTTTCCTGAACTTTCTCCAAAATATTTACATCCTTCCTGAATCAAGGAATTAAATACTGTACACAGTACTCAGATGTGGTCTCACTAGTGACCTGTACAACTGAAGCATAATCTCCCTAATTCTGTATTAAGTTCCCTTCACAATGAATGATAACTTTCTATTATCCTAATTACTTGCTCTGTCTGCATATTAGCCTTTTGTGATTTATGTAATAAAACAACCAGAATGCTTCTGAATCTCTGAGCTCTGCAATCTCTCACCATTTAAACAAAATGCTTCTTTTTTATTCTTCCTATTGAAATGATCACTTTCCCATTTGCCCACATTTTATCCAATTACCAAATATTTGCCCACTCACTGAACCTTTCTGTCTTTTTGACTCCTCCATATGTTCTTGTTACAACTTATTTTCGCACTTATCTTTGTGTCATTGGCCAATTTGCCAATCATCCCTTTATCCAGTTATTTCTATAAATTTTTGATAGTTGTCAGTCCCATGCCCGAGTCTTAGAGAATCAGTTCACCAGGTCGAGACACAACACTAAGTGGACACCACTGATGCACAATTCCACTTCAACAACATGGAAACCCATGCAGACACGGGGAGAACATGTAACTTCCACACAAATAGTGATCCAAGCTGGGAATCAAACTCAGGTTCCTGGCACTGTTGATGCAACAGTGCTAACTGCTGTGCTGCCCTTTCCCCGGGGAGGAGGGAGTATGTGTGGGACAGAGATTTACTGTTTTTAGGAACAAGAGCAGAAAAGATATTGTTTTGAAATTAGACTTATCTGATCAGAATTTCTATTGTGGACTGACAATAGTTTTGTAAACTCCTTTTCCAGGATATTTGAAGGGGAAGATTTACAGTCAGAAAAATGGAATCAAGATTTAACAGTCGGTCAATTTAGCAGCACCTGAACACTATCAGCCTTTGAACATGGAATGCAGGAAAAAATTTCAACATCAATGTGACTGGAAAAGCACTGAGACACACACGTAACCGAGTGAGAGTTTTCCAGTGAACTGACTGTGGAAAGAACTTTAACCAGTTACACAGCCTGAAAAAAGATCACACCATTCACTGCAATGTGAATCTGTGCATGTGTTCTTTGTGTGGACGAAGCTTCAACTAATTGCCCAATATGGAGAGACATGATGATCCTGACATCATAGAGAAATCGTGGATATGTGGGGACTGTGGGAAAGCATTCACTTGCCCATCCAAACTGGAAACTCATCAACGCACCCACACTGGGGAGAGACCCTTCACCTGCCCCGTGTGTTGGAAGGAATTTACTCAATCATCCTGCCTAACATTACACCAGTGAGTTCACACTGGAGATAGGCCATACACTTGCTGTGTGTGTGGGGAAGAGATTCGTCCAGATGTATAACCTACAATTACATAGGAGAGTTCACACTGGGGAGAGACCGTTCACCTGCTCTGTGTGTGGGAAGCAATTCATTAATTCATCCAACCTTGTGACACACCAGCAAGTTCACATTGAGGAGAGGCCATTCAGCTGCACTGATTGTGGAGAGAGCTTCAGACATTCATCCAGCCTCAAAGCACATCAGCGAATTTACACTGGAGAGAGACCATTCACCTGCTCAGAGTGTGGGAAGGAATTCACTACCTTCTCCCATCTGATGACACATCAGCAACGTCACGAGTGAATGCAGGGAGTGGATTCTGCTATAATTGCTGCTGTTCGTCACATCCAGGAGTGAGCCACATTCATTCTGAAATTTGAGGTTTGTTTCTGCAGATGTTAATAATCCCTGTAGGTGGACCGCAGCATAATATTCTCAATCTAAAGCTGATTGCTTTTTTGGGGTTGCGGTTTCCCTTTAAGAACCGCTGCTTGTGATCTTCCCCATTATTCAGGAACTCTCATCACATTCTTTACAGTACAGAAAGAAGCCGTTCAGCCCATCAAATCTGCACTGGTTCACTGAAAGAGCCTAATGCCACTCCACTGCCGTAACCCCTATAAACTTACACATTCTTTATTTTCAGATAATCCAATTCTCTTTTCAGTATCTTGATCAAACCTACCTTCACTGCCCTCACAGGAAGTTTATTCCAGATTCCAACCACTCTCTAGGTGAAAATAATTTTCCCCATTAATGTATGTTTGTGTCCTCTGGTTTTTTGATGTTCTCTTGGTGGAAACATATTCTCACTATTTCACCTTCCCAATTCCTCAGCATCTTGAATACCTCAATCAATCTCCTCTTGACCAAATTCATTCAGACAATTCACGTTTATTTCTTCTGATGTTAATAATCTCTGTATCTGGATGAGAGTTTAATATGCTGACATCTGTTAAATAAATCAGCTTTGTTTCAAACACAGTATGTCAAATCCTTGATTTCTCCAGGATAAGAGATTAATTGATGTCCTGTTCTTTTCCCCTTTCTAACTCGATTATTTCAGACTTTCAATTACGCTTTTTTTAACGTTTGATTTATTATTGTCACATGTATTAGTGAGAAGTATTGTTTCCAATCATGGACAAGTCCCAGTTCCCTATATCTTTCAGAGTGTCTGTCCCAGCCTTGAAATCCAGGGCAGTTTTCAGTTTTTAAAAACAGAAAATACTGGAAATTATAATCCATACTTTTCCAAGTGACAGTTGGTTGTGTCTCAGTTTATTGGCTTTTCACCGATGTTAAGCTGATTGTTCTATAATTGCTGTGTTTTTGAACAGAGATATAACATTTATATTCTCTGTCCTTCATCACCACAACTCTATAAGGAAGATTGGAAGGTTGTGGCCAGAACTCCACAAGCTCCGTGTGAAGGACACTGTGTTTCAGAGTGCAGCAGTCCCTCAATGTCAGACTGGAGTGTCAGCCTAGAGAATGTGCTCAGCTTGATGAGTATTTCCAGTTATTGATGTGGTTCATTCACAAACAATGGACTCTGATGATGTCATCCAGTCCTGCTGTGATGATGTCATAGAGACTATTACATCACAGTGGGGCTTCAGTGATGAAAACAGTTTTGTTCCAGACAGGAGGTGATGGTCAATGGTATTATCTCCTAGACTATTAATCCATAAACTCAGCTAATGTTCTGAAGGCTGGGTTCAAATCCCACCACAGCAAGAGGTGTAATTTGAACAAAGAACAAGAGAAAAGAAAATTACAGTACAGGAGTTGGCCCTCCAAGCCTACACACACCATGCTGCCCGTCTGAACTAAAAATCCCTCTGGTGACCATATCCCTCTATTCCCATCTTATTCAATCATTTATCCAGGCATCCCTTAAGTCACTATCATATCTGCTTCCACTACCTCCCTGGCAATGAGTTCCAGGCATCTACTACCCTCTATGTAAAAAAACTTGCCTCATACATCTAATTCAATAAAAATAATTGAATTCAATAAAAAAAAAATCAGAATTAAGAATCTACTGCTGACCATGAAACCATTGTCAATTGACGTGAAAAAAACATTTGGTTCAGTAAAAAGTAAAGTTTATTCATTAATCACAAATAGGCTTACATTAATTGTGCAGTGAGGATACTGTGAAATTCCCCTGTCGCCACACTCCAGCATTTGTTCGAGTCAATGCACCTAACCAGCATGTCTTCCAGATTGTGGGAGGAAACTGGACTCACTGGAGGAAACCCATGCAGAGAACATGCAAACTCCACACAGACAGTGATACATGCCGGGATTCAAACGTAGGTCCCTGGCGTTGTGAGGCAACTGTGCTAACCACTGTGACACCCCATGAATGTCCTTTCGGAGAAGGAAATCTGCCATCCTTACCTCTCCATCTTACATGTGACCCTGGAGCCATAGCAATGTGATTGACTGTCAACTGGCCTAGTAAGCCACTCAGTTCAATGGCAGCTAAGGATGCGCAGTAAATGCTGGCCATGCAGTGACGCTCATTTCCCACAAATGCATAAAAAATTCCCACAGTTTAAATTCACATGGCCATTCTGTCTCCTTTTGTAATTATCACTCACTTCAGTTTAAAAAAATCAGAATTTACCCATAGAAAATATTTTAATTTCTCAGATTTTCTTGACATATCAATAGAAATGGACGTCAATGAACATATCACATCGAGGAATGAGTTTTACAGTAAAATCCAGTCACTGATTATTTGTGAACTCGCTGGTGACTTGTCAGGGTGGATGAGCGAGTGAATCTCTTCCCACACACGAGGCAGATGAATAGTCTCTCTCCAGTCTGAATTCGCTGGTGTCTCTGCAGGGTGGCTGACTGAGTAAATCCTTTCTCACACTGCAAACAGATGAATGGCTTCTCTCCAGTGTGAATCCGCTGGTGTGCAGTCAGTTGACATAATTGTCTAAACCCAATCCCGCAGTGAGAGCACCTGGACGGTCTCTCGTCAGTGTGAACAAGCTGATGGCGCATCAGGTCCACAGAACTTTTATAGCATTTCTCACAGTCAGCACATTTAAAAGGTCTCTCGTCAGTGTGAACTTGCTGGTGTTTCAGCAGAGCGGACAAATCGCTGAATCCCTTCCCACATTTGGAGCAGGTGAATGTTCTCTCCCCTGTGTGAACTCGATGGTGTTGTAGAAGCCCTAATGATCGAGTGAATCTCTTCCCACATTTCAGACAGATGAATGGCTTCTCCCCAGTGTGAATTCGCTGATGTGCAGTGAGTTCAGATGATTGTCTGAACCCAGTCTCACAGTGAGAGCATCTGAAGGGCCTCTCATCAGTGTGAACAAGCTGATGTCGCATTAGGTTCAGAGAACTTTTATAGCACTTTCCACAGTCCGGGCATTTAAATGGTCTCTCATCAGTGTGAACTCGCTGATGTTTCAGCAGAGTGGATGAATCAGTAAAACCCTTCCCACACTTGGAGCAGGTGAATGGCCTCTCCCCAGTGTGAACTCAGTGGTGTTGTTGCAGCCCAGATGATCGAGTGAATCCCTTCCCACAGTCGGGGCAGGTGAAAGGCTTCTGCCCATTATGAACACGCTGGTGCCTCAACAGGTTGGATGACCAAGTGAATCCCTTCCCACACTCAGGGCAGGTGAATGGCCTCTCCCCAGTGTGACAGGGCTGATGAGTTTCCAGCTCAGACAGGGAGCTGAATCCTTGCTCACAGTCCCCAGTTTTCCACGGTTTATCTACACTGTGAACATTGCTGTTTTCTTGCATGTTAAAAACCCAATGATATTCAGATTCTCATGTGATGTTTGGTTTCAGTTTCCCTGACTGCAGATCTTCCCCTTCCAACACCCTGTGAAATTGATTTAAAACAGAAAAAAGGGAGTGAGAGAGAACTCAAAAAACCCAGAAAGGTGGGTTGTGAAACTCAGCTGGTTTTAGCGCCAATTTCCCACTCCTTCCCCAATCCTTTGATTCCCTGAAAGATCTCTCCAGCTCTGGGCTAGAATTTTCCTCCATTTTAATCCTGGGAAAACTATTGTTATTTTCTCCACTCTCTGCTACAAATTCCACCCATTGATTCCATCCCCTTCCTCAGAAATTGTCTGAGACTGTTCACAACCACAGCAAAATATTACACCCAACGTGAGAATATGACCACAAATCCACATCATTACCAAGACCAGTTCCACCTCAGGAACATCACCCAACTTCAGTCTACTCTGTTCATCTGCTGCTCAAACTGTCACTCATTCCTTTGTTTTGATTTGATTTATTATTCTCACATGTATTAGTACACAGTGAAAAGTATTGTTTCCTGCATGCTATACCGACAAAGCATACCGTAAATAGAAAACGGATGGCATGGTAGCACAGTGGTTAGCATTGCTGCTTCACAGCTCCAGGGATCTGGGTTTGATTCCTGGCTCGGGTCACTATTTGTGTGGAGTTTGCATGTTCTCCTCGTGTCTGCGTGGGTTTCCTGTGACACTCTGCTGGTGAACGGTCTCCAGTTTGAAAAACAACCCTCTACAACCACCCCCTGGCTTCTATCATCAAGTCAATTTTGTATGCATTTAGCTACCTCACCCTGAGGTTTTCCTTAATCTTCTGAGAAAGTAGAGGCATTGGTTGGCTTTCTTAACTACATTGTTGGCTTGGGGGACCAGGACAGGTTGTTAATTATCTGGACTCCTAAAAACTTGAAATGTTCAACTACTTCTATTTCATCCCCGTTGATGTAGACAGGGCATCTTCTCCATTATGTTTCCTTAAATCGATGGCAATTTCCTTTATTTTGTTTACATTGAGGGAGAAATTATTGTTGTCGCACCAGTTCACCAGATTCTCTATCTCATTCCTGTACTCTGTCTCATCATTGTTGAAGATCCGTCCCACTACGGTGGTGCCACGAGCAAACTTGAAAATAGAGTTGGAGGAAATTTGGCCACACAATTATAGGTGTATAAGGAGTATAGTAACAGCTGAGAACACAGCCTTGCGGGGCACTGGTGTTCAGGATGATCGAGGAGGTGGTGTTGTTACCTATCCTTACTGATTGTGGTTGATGGGTTAGGAAGTTAGCATCCAAGCACAGAGGGAGGAGCTGAGCCCAGGCCACAGAGTTTGGAGATGAGTTTTGTGCGAATAATGAAGGCTGAGCTGTAGTCAAAATATAAGAGTCTGACATATCTGTCTTTGTAATCCAGATGTTCCAGGGTTGAGCGCAAGGCAAGGAATTTTTGTCCGCTGTGGAATTGTTGGGCAGTAGGCTGTATTGGATCCAGGCAGTCTGAGAGGACTGTATCTCTGCATTCCTTTCATTCCAGCTTCCTCAGCATTCACAGTTTTAAACACTCTATCCTACATGTCCACACTCCCAGTTAGCAAGGCCACAAACTTTGCAATTTTCCTCTAAATTGCTCCCCTCTCTATCATCCTCCCACCCCCTTTAACATACTCATTAAAATTACCTCTTTAACCAAGCCTTTACCCATCCAACCTCATGTCTGCTCACATGACTCAATGTCAAATGTTGCTTTATAACACATCTGAGAAACACCTCAGAATGTTTCATTACGTGAAAGATGCTGTATAAATACATGTTGTAATTCTGAATCAGAGATCATAGAATCATAGAACCCTCCAGTGCAGAAAGAGGCTATTCAGTCCATTGAGTCTGCACCGACCACAATCCCACCCAGGCCCTATCCCCACATATTTTACTCCCTAATCCCTCTAATTTATGCATCTCAAGACACTAAGGAACAATTTTCTTTAGCATCACCAATCAACCTTACCCATATCTTTGGACTGTGAGAGGAAAACAATAACTGTCTAGTCTAGTGACTTTCCTTATTACTGGCTGTACCTGTAAACTAGTCATTTCTGATTCATGCATGCGTACACAGATCCCCCTGTAACTCAGAACCTAGCAATCTCTCACTATTTAGATCATAAGCTTTTTTATTCCTCCTGCTAAAATGGATAATTTCATACTTACCCACATTATAATTCATTTGCCAGGTGTTTGTTCTTTCACTTAACCTATCCATGTCCTCTTCACAACTTACTTTCCTATATATATTTGTTTGCAAATTTAGCGACCATTAATTTCTGTCCCTTCATCGAAGTCATTTACATAAATTGTTAAAAGTTGAAGCCTCAACACTGATCCATGTAGCACATCATTTGTCACATTCTCCCAACCAGAAAAAGACCAATTTATGCTGTTTGGCCAGCTAACAGGAAGCAATTTTCAACCCATGCCAATATGTTACCCCTTGCTTTTGTTTTCTGTAATAATCTTTGATGTGGCATTTTATCAAATGCCTTCTGGAAATCTTAAGTACAGTAAATCTATTCCCTTCCCTTTATCCACAGCATATGCGATTCCTTTAAAGAACTCCAATAAATTGGTTAAACATGATTTCCCATTTGCAAAACCATGTTGACTTTGTCTAATAGCGTTGAATTTTTCAAAGTGCCCTGCTAATACAACTTGAATAAGAGCTTCTAACATTTACCCGTGACAGATATTAGATTAACTGGCCTAGAGATTCTGTCTCTCTTTTTGCTATCTTCCAGTGTAATGGAAATGTCTCTGAATCCAAGGAATTTTGGAAATTAATGCATCAGCTATCTCATTAGCCATTTCTTTCAAGATCTTAAGGTGAAATCCACCCAAGCTGAAGATCTTTCAACTCACAAACCCAAAAACTTGCTCAATACCATTTCTCTGGTGATTGTAATTTTCCTGCGACCCTCTGCCTGTTCTGTTTCCTGATTTACAGCTATACCTGGGATGTTACTTATGTCCTCTATAGAGAGGATCAATGCAAATACCTGCCATAGTCCTAGTTTCCTTTATCAATTCCCCAAATACACTTTCCAAAGGACCAATGCTTACTCTGTTAATTATTTTCTTATTTAGCTGTCTATAGAAACTCTTACTATCCATCTTTATATTACTAGCTAACTTTCTTTCACATCTATTTTTTTCCTCCTTATCAATCTTCTGTCATTGTTGTTCATATCCCTTCCAATCTTCTGACCAGCCACCCTTCTTTGCACAAATACGTGTTATTTCTTTAAGTTTAATACTGTCTTTAAGCACAAATGATGGACATCCCTTTGGAATTTTTCTTTCTCAGTGGAATGTGTCCGTTTGTGTGTTCCGAAATATTTCTTTAATTGTCTGCTGCTGAACCTCTCTTGATCTAGCCTTAAGCAAATTTTCCAGTTCACTAGCTCGCTCTGCTTTCATGCCCTCATAATTATTCTTCTTTAAGTTTAAAATACTAATCATAAAATCTCTACAGTGCAGAAAAAGGCCATATGATTCATCCATCAAGCTCCGACCATAATCCCACCCAGGTCCCATCCCTGTAACCCCATATATTTATCCTGCTTATCTCCCTGACACTGAGAGGCAATTTACATGGCCAGTCAACCTAACCTGCATATCTTTGGACCTTGGGAGGAAGCTGGAGCACCTGGAAGAAACTCACACAGACATTGGGACAGACACTCTTCTCTCCCTCAGACATAATGTAAAATTCTTTACACAGAGGGTGGTGAGGGCATGGAATGCCCTGCCTGCAGCAGTTGTGGACTCGCCTACTTTGGGGGCATTCAAATGATCGGTGGATAGGCATATGGACGATATTGGAATAGTTTAGGTTAGAGGGTCCACTGGCCGGCGCAACATCGAGGGCTGAAGGGCCTGTACTGCGCTGTAGTGTTCTATGTTCTATGAAACCCATGCAGACACAAGGAGAATGTGCAAACTCCACACAGACAGTGACCAGCGCTGGTCTCCCAGGTCTCTGGAGCTGTGAAGCAGCAGTGCTAACCACTGTGCTACCGTGCCACAGAGGTATATCACCATCCCATCATCATCACTGGGTGAATAGCCTGTAACTCCTGACCTAATGGGGAGCACCTTCACCCCATTGCCCGTAACTGTTCAAGAAGATAAAACATAATCTTCTCCACTGGTAATTAGGGATGGGAAATAATTTCTGCTGGCCTTGTTGGTGAAAAGACAGGGTAATAGGATGAGCTGATTTTCCCTTGCAGAGAACCAGCACATGCATGACGGGTTAGTCATTTTCTGCAGTGTAACAATTCAATGTTTTTATGGCTTAATAGAAAAGAGACCCATTCTGGAGGCCAGCAACTAACTTCTGGAATCAATGCCCATTGCCTCCTACAGAGGTGGTGACTGCACATGCGCCCTATTGCCCATTGCCCCCTATAAAGATGGCCACCGCCTGCTGTCCATTGCCCCCAATAAATATGGCGGCCACGCTGTCCATTGTTCTCTAAAGATGTAGGCTACAAAATCGGTCAGACAGGGCCTCGAGCATCTTATTTGTGGACTGAAGCTAATATCCGATGTTTATGAAAGTTCTCGTTCCTACACCGGGTGTTTATAAGGTCTCCCTTTTGACCCTCAGGCTCCATTTAACTTCACTCACCCGCTGTCTCCAGTTTCTGCTCTCCGGCTGCTCCAACACCACGCCATCTGATCACTGCCTACACCGCACTGCGCATGCTCCGGTCGGAGAGGTACTGAACCTGCGCAATGATCTCCTGTATCAGAAAATAGGGTGTAGTCATTCTCTCGGTGCACGCTGGGTAATAGCGCCGCCATTGCCACCTGATATTATGGAATATAAATACATCTTTCCTGCTCCATGATCATAATGACTGGCCAAGAATGACTTACTCCTCTTCCTATTTTCTATGAAAATATATTCAAACGGGCTTATTTCAAATTATTTAACACCTTCCTCGAAATAGTGTGCACAGTGCAATTATCACAATCATTTATCAGACTGGAAATTTAAACCCGCTGTTCCACTTTCAGTCAGGATCAAGTCCTTGTTTTACACTAATCTTTGATTCGACAGCCTTCACCGTTGTTCAAAAGCCAGAATTGTTGAAAACTCTCTGCAACTGCGACAGTATCTGTAAAGATAGAAACAGAGTCAATGTTTCCAGTCCAACATGACTCTTCTTCAGTTCCAAATCATTATCTCTGTTTCTGCAGAAATGCTGCCAGACCTGCTGAGTTTTTCTAGCTTTGTTTTTATTTCAGATTTCCAGCATCTGTAGTAATTTGATTTTCTTTCACAATTATTTATCCTGACTCTAAACATAGTTGTAAAACAGCCTTCTGTTCCATGTCTAGGAGCTCTGGACTATAGAACATTACAGCATAGTACAGGCCCTTCGGCCCTCAATGTTGTGCCAAGCTATGTGCAAACCCAAGATCAAGCTATCCCACTCCCTATCATTCTCCTGTGATCCATGAGCTGATCCAATAACCGCTTGAAAGTTCCTAAAGTGTCTGATTCCACTATCACTGCAGGCAAGAGAACAGCTGGGACATATTTCTTACACACCTCAGTCTTAACCCACTTGGCTGTCAGAGAAATGAGAAAGACAAAAATGCTGTTTGTCCCTCTCAGTGTCACCCTATGACAGGGACAGACTGAAGTTCTGTTTCCGCCATGTAGACTGACAGAGAAGGTGAAGGCGCATGGGTTCCAGGGCCGGGTATGTAGATGGGTCGAGAACTGGCTCGGGAGGAGGAGACAGAGGGTAGTAGTGGAAGGCTCTTTTTCCGACTGGAAGCCTGTCACTAGTGGAGTGCCACAAGGCTCAGTACTAGGTACTCTTCTATTTGTGGTCTACATAAACGACTTGGAAGTTGGGGTAGGTGGTGAGATCAGCAAATTTGCTGATGACACTAAGATGCTTGGATTGGCGGGTACAGAGGAGCAGTGCCAGGCCATACAACAGGACATAGATAGGTTGGTAGACTGGGCAGATAGATGGCAAATGGAATTTAATCCGGATAAATGCGAGGTGATGCATTTTGGCCGGAAAAATGAAGAAGAGAGTTATAGGATAAAAGGTAAAACTATTCGGAGTATAGAGATGCAGAGAGACTTGGGGGTGCAAGTTCACAAGTCTCTGAAGGTGTCTTCACAGGTGGAGAAGGTGATAAAGAAAGCGTATAGTATGTTAGCTTTCATAGAAAAGGGTATAGAATACAAGAGTAGGAGTTTGATGTTGCAGTTGTATAGAACGTTGGTTAGGCCTCACTTGGAATACTGCGTCCAGTTCTGGTCACCATACTATCGGAAGGATGTGGAGTCCTTGGAGAGAGTGCAGAGGAGGTTTACCAGGATGCTGCCTGGTATGGAAGGACTGTCTTATGAGGAACGATTAAATAGACTGGGGTTGTTTTCCCTTGAAAGACGTCGGTTTAGAGCAGATCTAATAGAGGTGTATAAGATTATAAGGGGTATAGATAGAGTAAATGGTAGTAAACTTTTTCCACCTTCAGAAATGGATAGGACGAGGGGTCACGGCCTTAGGGTGAGGGGGGCTAGGTATAAGACGAATATTAGAGGGCAGTTTTTCACACAAAGGGTAGTGGGGGTGTGGAATGCACTGCCGAGTAAGGTGGTGGGAGCAGGCACGCTAGGGCTGTTTAAGGGTCTCTTGGACACCCACATGAGCGTTATGCAGATAGAGGGATATAGTAGGACTGTTTAACTATGGCTTTTTTTTTCCACAGGTAATTCAGTCCATACTTGACCAACAAGGAGCATGCATTCGGCAGGTGGTGCGAGGACAGCTCTTGGATGTTGATTCATGGGTTTCCTGGTGCTTCATGTCGTAAATGAGTGCTTTATCTGGACCATCTGAAGGGCACCATGACAGCTCAGTGACTATCACTGTAGCTGTGCAGACACTTGGGATTGGGCCGGTGTCTGCAGGAATTTGCACGTTCTCCCCGTGGTTGCGTGGGTTTTCTCTGGGCGCTCTGGTTTCCTCCCACATCCCAAAAATTCGCTCTTAGGCTGATAGGGAAACAAATTGTCCCTACATTGAGACTCTTCCATATTAGGAATAACCTAAAATTAGGATAGGATAATGGAATATATAGTTATGAATATATAGTTATATATGTATATATATAGAATATATATAGTTATGACGGCGGCGTGGGCTCATTGAGCCGAAGGGCCTGTTTCCCATGCTGTGTTGCTCTAAAAAAAAATGTGATCCTCCCCCATATTGCCCTTTGTGAGCTCCAGACAGTCAAACACACAGCTGGGAAAGACAGACATCTGCAACAATGTATTCAAACAAAGCAGTTTTATTTCCCATAAATTTAGAATATTCAACTTCAGTCCAGTCTGGTTCACTAATTTCCTTCACAGAAAGGGGTGAAAATGAGAAGATGGAAGAGGCAGGAGGAGTCACATTTACAGTTAACCAAAACTTTTTAGAATCTCTCAAACCCTCAACTTCTATAACTCAGTGAGATCAGAGTATCAGGAATCTGTGAATATCATCACTGGCACTCACACACTGTCCTGACTGAAAATTGACCAGGTTGTTCCCTGGCCTCGAGGACATCAGCTATAAGGAATGGTTGAATAAACTAGGATTGTTTTCACTGCAAAGACAGAGGCAGAGGAGATATCTGACAGAGGTCTACAAAATCCTGAAAGGCATAGACAAGTGGATTGTCAGACACTTTTTCCCAGGGTGGAAATGTCAATTACAAGGCGTTACAAGTTCAAAGTGAGGGGGGAGGGTAGTTTGAGGGAGATGTGCAGGGGAAATTTTTCATGCAGAGAATGGTGGATGCCTGGAACAAGCTGCCAGAGGAGGTGGTGGAAGGAGGCACATTAGCGACATTGAACAGGCAGCTTAATGGGTACAGCCAACGAGGGAGACCCGGGATCAGCCCCGCCCCTCATTCACTCCGATTGGTTGGAGGACCAGCCGCTCCTCTCAGTCCTCCAGTCCCGCCCCCTCTTCCTACTGGTCCAGAGCTGCTGTCAATCACTGCCCGGCCATTGTGTTTTGGAGCATGCGCAGTGCCGCTGGGAGTTCGGCATTGAGGCGGTGAAAATTCTCATCGCATCAGAAACCGAAGGATGAGGAGGAGGCTTCAATAAAACGCCGTGTCGGTGACGAGCCCCGAATACAAATTTCGGATGCGGGTTGTGAACGGGGGAAATCAGCTCGGGCTTTTCCCCGATACAGGCCCAGATTCCCCGCCGCCATCTTTATCAGAAGGCTGTGCGGTACGACGCATGCGTCATGAGGGCCCCGCCTCTCATTCACTCCGATTGGTTGGAGGACCAGTTGCTGGCGCTCGGTCCTCCAGCTCTGTCACCACACAGACTGTGATGTGAGGCTGGAATTGAACCCGGGTCGCTGGCGCTGTGAGACAGCAGTGTGAAGCACCATACTGGCTGAGAGAATTTCATGCGAGAGATTTAAATACTCCATTTTCTCCCCCACTCCTCCACCCCCAACAATCATGTCCCATCCTCAGCCTTCTCTGCTCGAGGGAAAATGTCAGGAGTGTCTTTCCACTCATGGGAGAGTGTTGGTCGGACCAAAGGGCACAGGATCAGAATGAGGGAGTGCTCATTTTAGACAGACATGAGGAAGAATTTCTTCTCTTTAAGACTGGCCAACCTTTGGGATTCATTCCCCCAGTCGGCACCAAATCCAAGGCCGTGATCAATGCTTTCTGTTTTTTGTTTAATTGGTCAGGGGAATTCAAGGTTATGGCGAGAAGGCAGGAAAGTAGCGGTAGCAAGTATTCAGGCGGGCCACCATCTAATTCAAGGGGGCTGCAGGCTGGAAGGGCTGAATGGCCTCTGCTTCTGCTTCTCACGGGCAACAAAGAGATTGCAGAAATTGGGATTGTATTTGCCGGAATGAAGAAGGTAACTGCTGATTTGATTAAAGTTTACAAGCTTCAGGGAACAGATTCGGGTTAGATAGAGGGTGTTATCTCTGCTATTTGGTGACCTTGGAGTCCTCCGGGGTCCTGTTAAACAGCTTTAATGGTCCGTGAGTGCAGAAACTGAGCAGTCACAGGAATGTGGTCAAGACAGTCCAGTCCCATAATGCTTCACATTCAATCTGCAGTCCTTCAATTATAACAGAATATTTGGCTGTATGTAGCTGCCTCAGCCTTGGTCAACCCCAACACTACCTTCCTGAACTGCTGCAATGTCTGAGGTGTCAGTACACCCAGTGCTGGAGATATATCCAGCTACACATTCTAGAGTTCCTCTAAACTGTAGGTGGATATTAGATTGATAATTTCATTCAACTGCGTCCAAGCTGAGTTATTCAAATCCCTTTATTAGATGGAACAATATATTCACAATATCTTTAAAACAGAATTAAAACATTTCCATTTGATGTCAGGTATTAACATTCTTTTAGTTTGTTCCTTATTATCAATGTCAGGCTAGGGTTGTTCCCCTTGGAGCATAGGAAGTTGAGGGGAGACTTGGTAGAGGTGGACAAGATTCTGACAGTTTAAATAAGGTGGACAAAGAAAAGTTGTTCCCATTCGCTGATGGGACAAGGACAAGGGAGATGTAGATTTGACGTTTTGGGTCAGAGATGCGGAGGCGGGGAATGTGAGGAAGAATATTTTGATGCAGTGAAAGGTAATGACCTGGAACTCGCTGCCTACGAGAGTGGAGGAAGTGGAGACAATAAATAATTTCAAAGCAAATTGGATGAACGTTTGAGGGATTTCCAAACAGAAATGCCTACTAAATATTACTGAACTTCCTAACACCCTGTCACTCTGTGACCCTTGTGACTTTTTTTGATTTTGATTTATTATTCATGACAGTGAAAAGTATTATTTCTTGCATGCTACACAAAGTATACCGTTCATAGACAAGGAAACAAGAGTGTAGAATGTAGCATTACAGTCATAGCTAGGGTGTGGAAAAAGTCAATTTAATGCAAGATAAGTCCATTCAAAAGTCAGACCACGTCAGACCAGTTTGAAACCAGATATTTACAACAAGACTCAAAGAGCATCAACTCACTGGAAGCAAAGTCGTGAGACCGGCCAGTCCAGCAGAAAGAAACTCTCTGACCCTCCCCATTGACCAACATTGAGAATGAAAAAAATGCAGTGCTGGATGTATTGAGAGCGGAAACAGCAGCATCCACTACCTGTAATCACCATGAAATCGCTGGTGTCTCAACAGGGCAGATGAAGTTCTGAATCTCTTCCCACACTGAGAACAAGTAAATGGTTTCTCCCCAGTGTGAACTCGCTGATGTGTCTGCAGGGGGAATAATCGAGTGAATCCCTTCCCACACTGACAGCAGGTGAATGGTCTCTCACCCGTGTGAACTCGCTGGTGTCTTTGCAGGCTGGATGTGTGAATGAATCCTTTCCCACACTGAGAGCAGGTGAATGATCTCTCCTGAGTGTGAACTCGCTGGCGTGCCTGCAGATCAGACTAAGTGTATCCCTTCCCACATATGAGAGCAGGTGAATGGTTTGTTCCCAGTGTGAACTTGCTGGTGCGTCTGCAGTTTGATTAACTGAGTGAATCCCTTCCCACACACAGAGCAGGTGAACGGCCTCTCCCCAGTGTGATAGCGTCAATGAATTTCCAGCGGGGATGGGACTCTGAATCCCTTCCCACAGACTGTACATTTCCACAGTTTCTCCATAGTTTGGGTTCCTTGCGACTCTCCAGGTTAAACAATCAGTTAAATCTCACACACAACACGGGTACAGTCTCCCCCCACTGTGAATGCTGCCATGTATTTTCAGGCTGTGTAACTAATTAAAGCTTTTTCCACAATCGTGGACTGGAACACTTTCAGTCAGGTATACATGTGTCTCGGTGCTTTTCCAGTTAAATTTATGCAAAGAAAAACGTCTGCAGCAGACAGAACAGGAAAGAATTTTTTCTTTTAGATTGAAAGGCCGATGGTATTCAGGTCAGATTTTGACATGATGTTCATTCAAGATTTCTGTCTGTGAAACCTCACCTTCTGATATCCTGTGGAAGGAGTTTATAAAAAAGTCATCAGTATCAGCACAGGATGGAAATACAGAACAGACAATTCTAATTTCTACAGAATGTCATTTCCCAAAAGCTGTAAATCTCCATCCCACACACTCTCCACATTCTCGTTCAACACCTGATACTTGTGATTTCCTTATCCAACAAGAGTTGGTATAAAGGCAAATTCTGCTGTTATTGGAATCAAACAAAAACAGAAAATACTGGACAATCTCAGCAAGTCTGACAGCATCTGTAAAGGGAGAATAGGGACGATATTTTGAGTCAGGATTACACTTTGTCAGAGGTGAAGACAAGGAAAATCAAACAATTTATCCTGTGAGGGTCAAGAATTAGGAAGCAATCTATTAAACCTTCTCAGATCCAGTTTCAATGCATTTGTATCATTTCTTAACTAGGAGACTAAACTGCACCCAGTATTCAAGATGTAGTCTCAGCAAAGCCCTACATAACTGAAGTGCAACATCTATGTTCAATTTCTCTCGTAGTAAAGGATTGCAGTCCATTTGTCAGAACTATGATTTATTTGAACTAAGATTTATGGATGTTCTCTTGTTACAATTACCTCCTTCATCGTAAATCACCCCAGGTTCCAGTGTCTCATATGGCAAAAAAGAATATGTTAAATGGTGAATTTGGGAAGTTTATTAATCATTAAAAATGTAAAAAGTCAGAAGGATTAAAAAAAGTGCAGATTTACAGTTAGAGAGAAAGTTTAACATTAATAATTGAACAGACTTCTCTCCATCCCTCTCAGACCAGGACATGAAGTGACCGCTCCAAAAATGTGGACAACTCGTAAAACCAACAGGTCTCAACACTTCTCTGTAAACATATCTCCCTCTCCCTCTCTCTACCAAACTGCCTTCTCAAGATCACTTTTTATACTTTAAAATGTCAGAAGTCCATCTTAGCCAATTCCCTTAAATATCCAATTATGAACTAAAATATACACAGGTTTACGGGCGATTTAAAAACAAATGAACTGTCTGTTGAAAGGGTTAACTTTTCTACAGATATAAAGGGGCGGGGAGTGAACTGCAAAAACTTGGCACACAATTACATCAATTTACACATATTTAAAAGAAAACAAATGATTTTAAACTTTGTCTGTTAATTTTTGTGTTATATTCCTCAACCTATTTAACGTGATCAGTTTTTATTAGGGATGGGTAGCTTCTATTCTTTATAAACTGATTCACTCATTTTGTTAATCACACTTGGGCTCAGAGAATCAGAACCCAGACATTATCATCCTTATCCTTTTTCTCCCTTTGCTCCCTCTGTTCTGGCGAAGGGTCGTAGGGATTCCAGTCAGACCAAATCATTTTAGCATAAAAGCAAAATATTGCAGATGCCGGAATCTGAAAAACAGAAAACGCTGCAAGATTTCAGCAGGTCTGACAGCATCGGTGGAGCGAGAATAGAGCCAATGTTTCTAGGCTGGATGATCCTTTATAACAGCTCCTATGAAGTGATCCTTGTGAAATTTGAAACCATGTATTCGCAACAAGACTCGAAGAGCATCAGCCCACTGGAGTCTGAGACTAGCCAGCCCAGCAGAAAGAAACCCTCCGACTCTCCCCATTGAGAGAATGAACAAAATGCAGCCTGGATGTAATTGAGAGCAGAAACAATAACAGCACACTGGAATCACTCATGAACTTGATGGTGTCTCAGCAGATGGGATGAAAGACTATATCTCTTCTCACACAGAGCAGGTGAATGGTCTTTCCCCAGTGTGAATTCGCTGGTGTGTCCGCAGTTTGGATGACTGACTGAATCCCTTCCCACGCTGAGAGCAGGTGAACGGCCTCTCCCCCGTGTGAACTCGCTGATGCGCCTGCAGATGGAATGACTGAGTGAATCCCTTTCCGCATTGAGAGCAGATGAATGGCCTCTCCCCAGTGTGAACTCGCTGGTGTGTCTTCAAATGGAATGACTGAGTGAATCCCTTCCCGCACACAGAACAGGTGAATGGTCTCTCCCCAGTGTGAATTCGCTGGTGTCTCCGCAGTTCAGATGACTGAATGAATCCCTTCCCACACTGAGAGCAGGTGAATGGCCTCTTCCCCGTGTGAGTTCGCTGGTGTATCTGCAGATGGGATGACTGATAGAATCCCTTCCCGCATTGAGAGCAGGTGAACGGCTTCTCCCCAGTGTGAACTCGCTGGTGCGCCTGCAGATTGGATGACTGATTGAATCCCTTCCCGCATTGAGAGCAGGTGAACGGTCTCTCCCCGGTGTGAACACGTGTGTGTGCCCGCAGATTGGACGGACAAGCAAATCCCTTTCCACACTGAGAGCAGGTGAACGGCCTCTCCCCGGTGTGAATGCGCTCATGGGCCTGCAGGTTGGAAGATTGAGCGAACCTCTTCCCACACTGAGAACAGATAAATGGCCTTTCCCCAGTGTGAACTCGCTGGTGTGACTGCAAGCTGGATAACTGTGTGAATCCCTTCCCACACTGAGAGCAGGTGAATGGTCTCTCCCCAGTGTGGCTGCGCCGATGAGCATCCAGCAGAGAGGGGGCTTTATATCTCTTTCCACAGTCCGCACATGTCCATGATTTCTCCATGGGGCAGGTGTCCTTGCCTCTCTCTTGGGTGGACAATCAGTTGAAGCCTCGTCCACGCACTCAATACATGTACATTCTCTCCCCACTGTGAATGGTGTGATATTTATTCAGTCAGTATACTGGAACGTTCTCACTCGTGTAGCAGTGTATGATGCTTTTCCAGTCACGTTGACATTTGAAATCTTTTCAAATCGACAGACCAGACAACCATTTCTCCTTCCAGATTCAAAGTCCAAGGGTATTCAGGTCCCAAGGAATATGACTCTGTCTGATCTAGACCTGACATTGAGATTTCAGCCTGTGATTCCTCTTTCAATATCCTGTAAAAGGAGTTTACAAAAGTTATCAATGTCAGTACAGTATAGAAATTCAGAACAGACAATTATAGTCTCTGTGGAACATTCTTTCTTATTTCAGTCCCAAAAAGCTGAAATCTCTATCCCACACATTCCTTCCATTCTCACTCTGCTGTATCTAATATTCACCCTCCCAGTTTCTCCTGACGGTGCTGATTCAGGCTGATTGATAGATCCATGCTCACTGCTTCCTGTCCAGCACACAGAGACCATAACAAATAGGAACTGCAGTTGGCCATTTAACCCATTGAATCTTTTAAACTATTCAATGGGATAATTCGTTCATCTACCTCAGCATCATTTTCCCCCACACTAAACCATATATGCCTTCATATCTTCAATATCTAGAAACTAATTTCTCTCTTGAACATAGTTGATGACTGAAGCTTCACTGTCCTCAGGAGTTGAGAATTCCAAAGCTTTCCCAAACCCTTGAGTGAAGAAATCCCCCACATCTTAGCTTTTGCTCTATCTTCTTGTCTGTTCCCCTGATCCTTGACAACATTCAGTTAAAAATCTGTCTAACTGGAATATATTCAATGATCTTCAGCCTTCACTGGTCCCTGTGGAACAGAAATCCAAAATACCAAGAACCCCCTGAGGGAAGAGATGTCTGGAAATATATAACGTAACTACAGTTCCATATTACAAGATATTCAGATCCTAAAGAATATATCTGTCTAGATGTGATGGTTGAGGTTTTCATCTGCGTTTCCTTGATCAATATCCTGTGAAATAAGTTTGCAAAAGTCAAGACAGTCAATATAGGACAGAAATCCAGAACGCACAATTCTAGTTCCATGTAACATTCTTTCCTATTTCATTCCCAAAAAGTTGTAAATCTCTAACCATATCTATGGATTCTATTTAAAAATGAAAGTAGAAGGGCACTTGAAGAAATAAACTTTCAGAAGAATGGGGATATCGAATGGGAATGGGGGGACTGGAATGTTATACAGAGAATTAGCATGGACTCGAGTTACCAAGTGGATTCTTTCTGTGCTGTAATGACTTTATGACTGGAAACGTATAGCATTGCTACAGTGTTATATTACAATGTAAGAAATAATAAATGTATTTTATTACAGAAACATAAATAATATATCTAATCTGGATATCATATAACAACACTAGCCATATCTCGGTCCTTTATTAATGTACTGTCCCCTTAAATGTCAGCCATCTCTTAGAGAAAACAGCCCTTTAATTGTGAACATTAGGAAAAAGACCATCCTTTTAGACAGACATAAATGTGTCAAGCCGAGGGAGCAAAGGATGTTTACCAGGCTGATTCAGGGAATCGCAGCATTGGTGTATGAGGAGAGACTGACAAGGTTAGGATTGTTTTCATTGAGTTCAAATGAAAGAGGGGGGCGGGGTCTCATACAGACTTACAAAATTCTCAGAGGTCAAGACAGGATAGATGCAGGGAGGATGTTGTCGATGGAATACAGAACCTGGGGTCACAATCTGAGCATTCAAGGTAGACCATTTAGGACAGAGGGTGGAGACATTTTTTCATCCAAAGAGTAATGACACTGTGCAGTTTATTACCACAGGAAGTAGTTGATGCCAAAATATTGACTGTATTCAAGAGGCGGCTGCATATAGCAGTTGGGGCGAATGGGATCAAAGGTTATGGGGGAAAAGCACAGTTAAGCTATTGGGTTAGATGATCAGCCATAATTGTAATGAATGGCGGAGTAGGCTCGAAGGATTAAATGGCCTCCTTCTGCTCCTAACTTCCATGTTTCTATATCAATGTCATTAAGAGAGAGAGAGAGAGAGGAAAAGAGACCTGGGCCAATCCCAGAGTCTGCAGCCTCCCTGGATTCACTTCCTTTCATTTCAGCTGCTGGATGTCCCCAATTTCCCCCAGAATGGGAAAAGAAATGGAAAGGTGCAGAAAAGAAAGTGTTTTACTCACAGATATTGACAACAGGAAGAAGTTTGAGTCTGTCTGAAGCTTAATCTTCATTCAGAGAGAGAGCAGCAGCAGCCTTGCTGGATGGGAATGAGCCTCTGAACAAGCTCATTGTCCACTAGCGCATTCAGACAATAGGGGAGCTCTGATTGGCTAGAGGGGGCAGTGTCCTTCCCGTCTTTCAGCCTTTCCCATTGGTCAGGGCCTCAGCAAAAAAGTCAGGGAGGGGACAGGCAGCCCTGCACATGCGCAGCTTCCCCTCTCTCTTGAACATGCGCAGTCCCGGTCCGGCGGGGGGAGGGGGAGATCACCGAGCGGCTTCTCGCTCTGGGCGGAGCCGCCAGCCGCTTGTCTGGAAACCTTGGCTCGAGGAGGGGGAGGGGAACAATGGGTGGAGGCGGGGCTCCCGGGAGGGGGAGGGGAACAATGGGCGGGGGCGGGGCTCCTGGGAGGGGGAGGGGAACAATGGGCGGAGGAAGGGAAACAATGGGCGGGGGCGGGGCTCTTGGCGACGTCACCGCAGAACTCGGAGACGTCATCGCAGAGCGGAGTGATTGGCTAATCTGGGCAGCACTCCATTATGACGTCACAATACGGAAGTTGTCGAATGAGTTTCAGACTCAGATTTGCTCCTGTCTCTGATATCTGTGAGTAAAACACTTTCTTTACTGCCCCTTTCCATTTCTATTCTCATCCTGGGGGAAACTGGGGACCTGCAGCAACTGAAGGGCAAGGAAGTGAGTCCAGGGAAACTGCAGATTCTGGAAAGGTTGGCCCAGGTCTCTCTCTCTCTCTTAAAGACACTGACATCCTTTGCTTCCTCAGCTTGATACGTTGATTTGTTTGGCTAAAAGGATGGTCACTTTCCTAATGTTCACAATTAAAGGGGTGGTTTGCCCAGGAGATAGAAACTAGAAGCAGGAGTAGGCCATTCAGTCCTTTGCGTTTACTCCACCATTCATTATGATCATGGATGATCATCAATTTCGATATTCTGATCCCCCCTCCGCCCCCTCCCCATCTCCTTTGATCCCCTGAACCTCAGGATTTATTCTTGAAATCATGCAGTATTTTGGCCTCAACTACTTTCTGTGGTAGTGAATTCTACACATTCACCACTCTTTGGGTGAAGACATCTCTTCTCATTTTATTTCTAAAAGGTTTACCCCTTATCTTCAAACTTTGATCCGTGGTTCTGGACTCACCCAATATCAGGAACATTGGGAGATGGCTGACATTTAAGGAGACAGTAAATATAGAACAGAGATAAATCTAATGCTGTTACATAGAACATAGAACATTACATCGCAGAACAGGCCCTTCGGCCTTCGATGTTGCACCGACCAATTAGGAACAAGCAGTGACCCTCTAACCTAAACCATTCCCCTTTCATCCATAAACTTATCTACTAACCTCTTAAACGCCACCAAACTTGGCGCATCTACAACTGACACAGGCAAGGCATTCCATACCCTTACCACCCTCTGGGTAAAGAACCTACCTCCGACATCTGTCCTAAAACCACCACCCCTTAATTTAAAGCTATGTCCCCTCGTGCTAGCTTTCTCCATCCTAGGAAAAAGGCTATCACTGTCCACCCTATCTAAACCTCTAATCATCTTATATGTTTCAATAAGGTGGTACAGGTTAGATATACAATAATGGTTCTGTGATAAAATACATTTATTAGTTCTAGCCTTGTAATATACCAATGCAACTACATTATAAACTTCCAGTCAGAGTCATTACCACATAGGCGGAGTCCATTCAGCAACTCGAGTCCATGGCGATTCTCTGGAGGACAATACAGTCAATCCCACTCTGCTTCTATAATCTCTTCTCCCTACAAGTTTATTTCCTTCAGATGTCTAACCCAATTTATTTGAAATTATTCTTCTCCACTTCAACCACTGGTGTAATTTTCTGATTATGCCCACTTGCTGTCTAAATAAAGTTCTTCCTTGCACATGCCCCGCCCCCCCCGCCCCCACTCGATCTCTGATTAAAAGGTACAGTACTCTCTATCAAACATTTTCTATACAATTAATTGTGCATCTGGCGAGATATATGTACATTTACTGAATAAAACGTTTGGGTGTCTGACTCCAGAGCCTTGTATTGATAGATTCGCATGACTCACTCATTCATTAGAATTGAGAGGATGAATATTAGATTCAGCAGAGTGAGAATGGTGGGAGAGTGTCTGACATGGAGATTTTCAGATTTTGGGATTTTTAAAATTTAATCGTGTCACAAGTAGGCTTACATTAACTCTGCAATGAAGTTACTGCGGAAATCCCCTAGTTGCCACACTGAGGTACATTGAGTGAGAATTTAGTATGGCCAGTGCAGTTAACCAGCATGTCTTTCGGACTGTGGCAGGAAACCTGAGAAGGAAATCCATGCAGATACAAGGAGAATGTGCAGTCTCTGGACAGACGGTGATCCAAGCTGGAATCAAAGCCAGATCCCTGGCGTTGTGAGAGAGCAACACACTGTGCCAAATAAGGGAGGAAAGAATGCTCTGTAGAAATTTGAATTGTCTGTTTTGAATTTCTATTCTGTTCTGCCAGAAATGACTTTTGTAAACCTTTTTACAGGATATCAGAAGGTGAGGATTTACAGACCGAAATTTTGAATGAAATATCACATCAACATTTGACAGAGTCACTCAATTCATTGGGAGCTGACTATCATCAGTCTTTGAATCTCGAAGGAGAAATGTTTGTCTGTTTTGACTGATACAGAAGATTTTAAACATCAGTCTGACTGGAAAAGCACCGAAAACACATGCACATCTCAGTGAGAGTGTTTCAGCTTTAATTAGTTACACAATTTTCCAAAACCCTTCGGAACTGGGAAAGACACTACACGCGTTCTCTGCGTGTGGACACCTCAGTTGATTCTTGAATATGGAGAGACACAAGGACACCTGTACCATGGAAAAACCATGGAAATGTGCGGAATGTGGGAAGGGCTTCATTACCCCATCAAGCCTGGAAAGTCATCGACGCATTCACACAGGGGAGAGACCGTTTGCTTGCTCTGACTGTGGGAAGGGCTTCACTCAGTTATCCCATCTGTGGACACACCAGCGAGTTCACACAGGGGAGAGGCCTTTTATCTGCATTGACTGTGGGAAGGGATTCACTCAGTCATCCAACCTGCTCGGACACCAGCGAGTTCACACTGGAGAGAGGCCATTCATCTGCACTGAGTGTGGAAAGGGCTTCAGAGATTCATCCACTCTGCAGAAACACCAGAGAGTACACACTGGGGAAAGACCATTCAGCTGCTCTGATTGTGGGAAGCGATTCCGAGATTCCTCCACCCTGGTGAGACACCATCAATTTCATACCGGGGAGAGACCGTTCATCTGCTCTGACTGTGGGAAGGGATTCACTCAGTTATCCACCTTGCAGACACACCAGCGAGTTCACACCAGGGAAAGCCGTTCACCTGCTGTCAGTGTGGGAAGGGATTCACTCGGTCAACACTCCTGCTGAGACATCAGCGAGTTCACAATTCCTTCCGTGGGTTGGATTGTGCTGTTAATCACATCCAAGACTGATCCATGTCCATTCTGACAGTTGGTGAAATGGGGGAGGGTCGGAGGGTTTCTTTCTGCTGGACTGGCCAATCTCCCAACTTTGCTTCCAGTGGGTCGATGCTCTTTGAGCCAGGGTGAGCACATTCCCATGAAAATGATCTACTTAAGCCAATGAAAGACATTTATGATACTTGGTTGTAAATAATGTGTTTCCCCCTACTACATGCAAGCTTAAAATAAATGCAAAAAGAGCTAAAAGAAATGCTGCTGTCTAGCAGCATCTGTGGAAAAAATATCTTGGAGCAAAAGGCAAAGGGAGAGGTATGAGTTGTGCGAATAAATACAGCATTGATCCAGAGTAAGTTTAATGGCTGAATAAAGGACAGCTCTCCCTGTATCTCTCCAGTTAAGGCAATCAGCTGAAGCCTGATTCATATACATGTGGATGGTGTCTCCCTGCTGTGAATGGTGCAATGTTTTTTTTTCAGGATGGGTAAGCTGTTAAACCTCTTTTCCTAGTCAGTGCACTCGGGTATGTTGAAGGAGAATTTAGTATGGCCAGTGCAATTAGCCAGCATGTCTGTCGGACTGTGGTAGGAAATCTGGTTGTGCTTGTGTGTGTGTTAGTACTTCCCAGTCACACAAATGTTTAGAAGGGAAAAAAATTGAAAAGGAAGAATTTGTAGGGCTGTGGGGAAAAAGCAGAGCAGTTGGATGAATCACAGAGTCCTTTCAAAGAGATAGCAGGGACATGAAGAGCTGAATGGTCTCCTCCTGCAGCCTGTCAATCTCAGCTCCTGCTTTTATGCAGGTTAAAAGGGCCAAATTTCAGTGCAGCCTCTTCACTGTATATGTATTTAAAGAGACAGGTTTCTCTTTAGCTGAATGACTGATAGCAATTTGTTGAAGGTCCTTTTCCCACTCAGTTCTCCAGCACCTTTCTGTCTCGCTATTAATCCGATGCCCAGGACAGCTTCCCAACTGGGGCACAGACCCTATTATTCTCAACTAAATTCAGCACTCAGCTCTGTCACCCAGCTGTCATTGACAGGAGCAATAGAGAAACAGAAAAGTGTCCCAGGTTCAAATGGGAAGTCAAAACTTGTGGCTTTAAATGAACTGTTAAGATCAACAATTTAAAAAATTGTTTAAATTAAAGAGTCACATGACAAAACTTAAAGTTTATGGCATTTATTCCAACAAACTGGAAGAAACAATGATTAAACATTTTTTTTGTAGGGAACATTGCCCTTAAACTTTAAAATTGAACTTTGCCTTTTGCTCTTAACACAATCAAATATCTCAGTCAATGGTTATATTTTACGCTGTCTTGGAATGTTGACACTCAATTCTCAAAGATTTTTCACTCCCGAGGGTTTATTTCCATTGTTTTCCTTTCCCAGTCTTGCAACATTTAATCCCAGACTGTCTTCACAGTGACAATACACCTGGACATTTTCTCAGTAACACAAGCAAGGCAAATCTTCCAGCCTTGTTTCACAATCCTCAGGAATTTATGACCAACATTTGATAGAGGAGCACAAGTAGGCCATTTGGCCCCTCTGAGTCGAAGGAGGCCATTTGGACACTCTGAGTCTGCTCCTCCATTTATTTAGATCATGGCTGATCTGTTTATGTTAAGTTCCTCATATTCTAGTTCCAGATCCGATATTTTTGATTTCCTTATGCAACAAAAGTTGGTGTAAAGGCAAAATTCTGCTGTTGAGGGAATCTGAGAGAAAAACACAAAATGCTGGATAATCTCAGCAAGTCTGACAGCCTCTGTAGAGAGAGAATAGAGACAACATTTCAAGTCAGGGTGACCCTTTGTCCAAAATGAAGACAAGGAAAATCAGACAAAATTCATACTGTGAGGATCAAGAATTGGGAAGCAACCGATTAAACCTGCACCACACTCAATGCATTTGTATCATTTCTTAAATAGAAGACAAAGCTGCAGCCAATATTCAAGATACAGACTCAGCAATGCCCCGTATAACTGAAGCAGAACAACTTCTATGTTCAATTTCTCTCATAATAAAGGATTGCATTCCATTTGTAAGAACTTTGATTAATTTGAACTAAGATTTAGGGGGTTCTCTTGTGTATAATAACCTCCCCAATTGTAAATCACACCAGGTTCCAGTGTCTTAACCATATGACAAGAAAGAACACTTTAAAAGGTGAATTCAGAAACTTTATTAACCATTAAAAATGTAACAAGTCAGAAAGTTAAAAAGCAAAGTATTGATTAACAGTTAACAGAGAAAGCTTCACTTTAATGATTGAATAGACTTCTCTCCATCTCTCTCAAACCAGGACATGAAGTGACAACTCTGAAAACATGGATAACTTATAAAACCAACAGCTCTCAACATCTGTCTGTAAACATATCTTCCTCGTCCTCTCTGTACCAAATTGCTTCTCAAAACCACTTTTTTATACTTTAAAAATTTCAAAAGTCCATCTTAGCAATTCCCATAAATCTGGTGAGTTTCTGGTGATTTAAAAACACATCGTTAGTGTACGCTTGACCTGGACCATTTGATGGGCAACACAACAGCTCAGTGACTATCGCTGTGCTGTGCAGATACATGGATTTGGGCATGTGTCTGTGGGAATTTGCGCATTCTCCCCGTGCTTGCGTGGGTTTTCTCCGAGCGCTCCGGTTTCCTCCCACATCCCAAAGATGTGCTCTTAGGCTAATTGGCAAAACAAATTCTCCCTAAATTGTTTCAAATTTGGTTTTTAATCCATAGATCTATAAACATGGACAGGGATTGCGGGTAGAGGTGGGAACATCGGGGTGGCGGCGCGGGCTCGTTGGGTCGAAGGGCCTGTTTCCCGTGCTGTTTTGTTCTGTGTTCTAAATCTAATTCCTACTTAAAGGATTAACTTTTCCACAGAACCTAAAGGAGTGGGGAGTGAGCAGCAAAAACTTGGCACACAATTACATCACTTCACACAAGTTTAAAACAAAACAAATGATTTTAAACTTCATCTATTAATTTTTTTTTGTTATATTCCTCAACCGATTAAATTTGATCAGTTTTTGTTGGGGATGGGTAATTTCTATTCTTTATAAACTGGTTCACTCATTTTGTTTATTCTCCTTGGGCTGAGAGAATCAGAACACAGACTTTATCATCCTTCTCCTTTTTTCTCTTCTCCTACCACTCTCTCTGTTTTGCGGGAGGGTCATGGGGATTCCAATCAGACCTGATCATTTTATCACACAAGTAAAATACTGCGGATACTGGAATCTGAAACAAAAAAACAGAAAATGCTGGAAAATCTCAGCAGGTCTGACAGCATCTGTGGAGAGAGAATAGAGCCAATGTTTCGAGTCTGGATAACCCTTCATTAGCGCTCTTACAAAGTGTCAATCAGATTCAAAAGGTTGGCTCTATCCTCTAATCATTTTAATCAATAAGTTTCTTGCTTTTAGTTTCCAAATGGCAGATAAGTGACTGTCTGATCCCCACTCAAGCTCTGATTTTTCACTGGCCATGATGGGGTAAGATAATAACCATTCGGATCTACTCTCAGAGGGTCCGCTTTTCAGTCCAGTGCTACTTGGAGAATACCATCACTTCACTGACTATCAGATCACAAATCAGTCACAGTTTTTATCACAAGTTTAGGATAAATTAATTTAAACAATGCCTGAGAACGCACCTTGATTTCTTAACCAACTACTTACCACTGTTTGTTGATTTGTCAGACTCCCCTTTTTACAGATTCAGAAATATCATCTGCTTAACACCAGCTGGTCCTTGGATAAGTTTAATTCCAACTCATTCCCAGTAAATATTCTCACTGGGTCCTCCCTGGAGGCTCTGCTAAGCAGCGTTAATGGTCTGTGATTGCAGAAACTGAGCAGTCACAGGAATGTGGTCAAGACAGTCCAGTCTCATAATGCTTCACATTCAATCTGCAGTCCTTCAATTATAACAGAATATGTGGCTGTGTGTAGCTGCCTCGGCCATGGTCAACCCCAACACTGCCTTCCTGAACTGCTACCATGCCTGTAAATACATCCACAGTGCTATTAGGGAGTGATTTCCAGATACATATTCCAGAATTTCACTAACTGTAGGTGGATACCAGATTGATATATTCCATTCAACCACATCCAAGCTGCATTACCCAATTTCATTATTGTCCAGGACAATATATTCACAATATCTTTAAAACAGAAATTCAACATTCCCATTTTATTTCAGGTACTAACATATTCTGTTGGTTTGTTCTTTATTGTCAAAGTCAGGCTGGGGTTGTTCCTCTTGGAGCAAAGGAGGTTGAGGGGAGATTTGCTATAGAGTTGGACAAGATTCTGACATAGTTAGATAAGGTGGACAAAAAAAAGCTGTTCCCATTAGCTGACAGGACAAGGGCGAGGGGATCACAGGTTTATGCTTTTAGGATGTTGCGGGGGGCAGGCGGGGGGATGTGAAGAAGAATATTTTGATGTGGCGAATGGTAATGATCTGGAACTTGCTGCCTACGAGCGTAAAGTGGAGGCAATAAATCATTGCAAAGGAAATTGGATGGGCATTTAGGCAGTGTTGCAAATAGAAATGGGACTAAATATATCTTAACTTTCAATTGCCCTGTCAGTCTTTTATCCTTCTGAAATTTAAAACCAGGTATTTGCAACAAGATTCAAAGATCATCCGTCCACTGGAGATAAAATCATGAGTCCTGCCAGTCCAACACAAAGAAACCCTTTCCTTTGACCAACTGTGAGAATGAATAAAATGTAGTCTTGGCAGTAATTGAGAGCTGAACCAGTAACAGCAGAATCCAAACCTCTGGAATCACTTGTGTATTAGTTGGTGTCTCAGCAGTTGGGATGAAGCTCTGAAACTCTTCTCGCATTGAGAGCAGGTGAACGGCCGCTCCCCAGTGTGAACTTGCTGGTGTCTCCGCAGGGTGGATGACTGAGTGAATCTCTTCCCACACTGAGCGCAGGTGAATAGTTTTTCCCCAGTGTGAACTCGCTGGTGTGTCTGCAGATTGGATAAGTCAGTGAATCCCTTCCCACACTGAGGACAGATGAACGGCCTCTCCCCAGTGTGAACTCGTTGGTGTGCCTGCAGGTGGGATAATTGAGTGAATCCCTTCCCACACTGAGAGCAAATGAATAGCTTCTCGCCAGTATGAACTTGCTGGTGTCTCCGCAGAGCAGATGACTGAGTGAATCCAATCCCACACTGAGAGCAGGTGAATGGTCTTTCCCCGGTGTGAACTCGCTGGTGTCCCCGCAGGCTGGATAAGTCAGTGTATCCCTTCCCACACACAGAGCAGGTAAACGGCCTCTCCCCAGTGTGAACTCGCTGGTGTGTTTGCAGGTGGGATGTCTGAGTAAATCCCTTCCCACACTGAGAGCAGGTGAATGGTCTCTCCCCAGTATGAACACGCTGGTGTGTCTGCAGGCTGGATAACCGAGTGAATCCGTCCCCACACTGAGAGCAAAAGAAGGGCCTTTCCCCAATGTGAACTCGCTGGTGTGTCCGCAGATTCGATAACTGACTGAATCCCTTGCTGCAGACACAGCAAGTGAACGGTCTCTCCCCAGTGTGACTGCGTCGATGAGCTTCTAGCTGAGATGGAGAAACGAATCTCTTCCCACAGTCCCCACATTTCCATGGTTTCTCCATGGTGCAAGTATCCTAGTGACTCTCCAGGTTAAACAATCAGTTAAATCTCACACAGATCATGGGGACAGTCTCTCTCCGCTGTGAATGCTGCGATGTGTTTTCAGGCTGTGTAACTGGTTGAAGCTCTTCCCATACTCAGTGCATTGGAAAACTCTCATTCGGGTGTATCTGTGCCTTGGTGCTTTTCCAGTCACACATATGATTAAAGTTTTTGAAGCAGATAGAATAGAGAAACATTTCTCCTTCGAGAATTAAAATCGATAAATTCAGATCCTGATGAATTGAGTGAGGATGTCAGATGTTGATGTGACATTAGGTTTGAGATTTGTCTGTAAATCCTCCCCTTCCAATATCCTGTAAAAGGAATTTTAAAAAGTGGTCAATATCAGTACAGGATAGAAATTCAGAACAATTGTAGTTTTTGGAACATTCTTTCCCCTTTCATTACCAAAAGCTATAAATCTCCATCCCAGACACTCTCATTCTATTCTCTACTCTAAATTCATTCTCCCAGTTTCTCCTGAAGATGCTGATTGAGGCTGATTTTCAGATCCGTGCTCACTGCTTCCTGTCTGGGACACAGAGAGCTGAAATTCTCCATGCAGGATGCGAGCCCAACAGAAATATGGCTGTATTCCTCGACTAAAAATGTTTTAAATGGATTGGTTCAGTTAGTGAAGATACAGGAGGTTGCAACTGATGATGATCTTGAACTTGCTGCCTATGAGGGTGGTCAGAGGGTTTTACACCATGTAAAGAGGCCCTCCGGCCCATCATGCTTGCACTGGCCACTCTTGATGTGCAACCTTGTCTGCTGGGATACATCCCATCTGGATCTGAGGCTTTATACAATTTAACGCCCAGTTAAAACCGTTAATATCTCCTCCCTCTCAACGTTAAGTTATTGAAGTGATTCACAAAGGGTATGTTTTCTCTGGAAGCGTGTAAAAGACAAAAATTTTCACTGTGCTTGCATGTGCATAATAATCAAATTAAAATGTATCAATGAAAGAGGGAGGGCTTTGTTGAATCACTTCAATGAACTTAACGTTGAGAGGGAGGAGATATTAACGGTTTTAACTGGGCGTTAAATTGTATAAAGCCTCAGATCCAGATGGGATGTATCCCAGCAGACAAGGTTGCACATCAAGAGTGGCCAGTGCAAGCATGATGGGCCGGAGGGCCTCTTTACATGGTGTAAAACCCTCTGACCACCCTCATAGGCAGCAAGTTCAAGATCATCATCAGTTGCAACCTCCTGTATCTTCACTAACTGAACCAATCCATTTAAAACATTTTTAGTCGAGGAATACAGCCATATTTCTGTTGGGCTCGCATCCTGCATGGAGAATTTCAGCTCTCTGTGTCCCAGACAGGAAGCAGTGAGCACGGATCTGAAAATCAGCCTCAATCAGCATCTTCAGGAGAAACTGGGAGAATGAATTTAGAGTAGAGAATAGAATGAGAGTGTCTGGGATGGAGATTTATAGCTTTTGGTAATGAAAGGGGAAAGAATGTTCCAAAAACTACAATTGTTCTGAATTTCTATCCTGTACTGATATTGACCACTTTTTAAAATTCCTTTTACAGGATATTGGAAGGGGAGGATTTACAGACAAATCTCAAACCTAATGTCACATCAACATCTGACATCCTCACTCAATTCATCAGGATCTGAATTTATCGATTTTAATTCTCGAAGGAGAAATGTTTCTCTATTCTATCTGCTTCAAAAACTTTAATCATATGTGTGACTGGAAAAGCACCAAGGCACAGATACACCCGAATGAGAGTTTTCCAATGCACTGAGTATGGGAAGAGCTTCAACCAGTTACACAGCCTGAAAACACATCGCAGCATTCACAGCGGAGAGAGACTGTCCCCATGATCTGTGTGAGATTTAACTGATTGTTTAACCTGGAGAGTCACTAGGATACTTGCACCATGGAGAAACCATGGAAATGTGGGGACTGTGGGAAGAGATTCGTTTCTCCATCTCAGCTAGAAGCTCATCGACGCAGTCACACTGGGGAGAGACCGTTCACTTGCTGTGTCTGCAGCAAGGGATTCAGTCAGTTATCGAATCTGCGGACACACCAGCGAGTTCACATTGGGGAAAGGCCCTTCTTTTGCTCTCAGTGTGGGGACGGATTCACTCGGTTATCCAGCCTGCAGACACACCAGCGTGTTCATACTGGGGAGAGACCATTCACCTGCTCTCAGTGTGGGAAGGGATTTACTCAGACATCCCACCTGCAAACACACCAGCGAGTTCACACTGGGGAGAGGCCGTTTACCTGCTCTGTGTGTGGGAAGGGATACACTGACTTATCCAGCCTGCGGGGACACCAGCGAGTTCACACCGGGGAAAGACCATTCACCTGCTCTCAGTGTGGGATTGGATTCACTCAGTCATCTGCTCTGCGGAGACACCAGCAAGTTCATACTGGCGAGAAGCTATTCATTTGCTCTCAGTGTGGGAAGGGATTCACTCAATTATCCCACCTGCAGGCACACCAACGAGTTCACACTGGGGAGAGGCCGTTCATCTGTCCTCAGTGTGGGAAGGGATTCACTGACTTATCCAATCTGCAGACACACCAGCGAGTTCACACTGGGGAAAAACTATTCACCTGCGCTCAGTGTGGGAAGAGATTCACTCAGTCATCCACCCTGCGGAGACACCAGCAAGTTCACACTGGGGAGCGGCCGTTCACCTGCTCTCAATGCGAGAAGAGTTTCAGAGCTTCATCCCAACTGCTGAGACACCAACTAATACACAAGTGATTCCAGAGGTTTGGATTCTGCTGTTACTGGTTCAGCTCTCAATTACTGCCAAGACTACATTTTATTCATTCTCACAGTTGGTCAAAGGAAAGGGTTTCTTTGTGTTGGACTGGCAGGACTCATGATTTTATCTCCAGTGGACGGATGATCTTTGAATCTTGTTGCAAATACCTGGTTTTAAATTTCAGAAGGATAAAAGACTGACAGGGCAATTGAAAGTTAAGATATATTTAGTCCCATTTCTATTTGCAACACTGCCTAAATGCCCATCCAATTTCCTTTGCAATGATTTATTGCCTCCACTTTACGCTCGTAGGCAGCAAGTTCCAGATCATTACCATTCGCCACATCAAAATATTCTTCTTCACATCCCCCCGCCTGCCCCCCGCAACATCCTAAAAGCATAAACCTGTGATCCCCTCGCCCTTGTCCTGTCAGCTAATGGGAACAGCTTTTTTTTGTCCACCTTATCTAACTATGTCAGAATCTTGTCCAACTCTATAGCAAATCTCCCCTCAACCTCCTTTGCTCCAAGAGGAACAACCCCAGCCTGACTTTGACAATAAAGAACAAACCAACAGAATATGTTAGTACCTGAAATAAAATGGGAATGTTGAATTTCTGTTTTAAAGATATTGTGAATATATTGTCCTGGACAATAATGAAATTGGGTAATGCAGCTTGGATGTGGTTGAATGGAATATATCAATCTGGTATCCACCTACAGTTAGTGAAATTCTGGAATATGTATCTGGAAATCACTCCCTAATAGCACTGTGGATGTATTTACAGGCATGGTAGCAGTTCAGGAAGGCAGTGTTGGGGTTGACCATGGCCGAGGCAGCTACACACAGCCACATATTCTGTTATAATTGAAGGACTGCAGATTGAATGTGAAGCATTATGAGACTGGACTGTCTTGACCACATTCCTGTGACTGCTCAGTTTCTGCAATCACAGACCATTAACGCTGCTTAGCAGAGCCTCCAGGGAGGACCCAGTGAGAATATTTACTGGGAATGAGTTGGAATTAAACTTATCCAAGGACCAGCTGGTGTTAAGCAGATGATATTTCTGAATCTGTAAAAAGGGGAGTCTGACAAATCAACAAACAGTGGTAAGTAGTTGGTTAAGAAATCAAGGTGCGTTCTCAGGCATTGTTTAAATTAATTTATCCTAAACTTGTGATAAAAACTGTGACTGATTTGTGATCTGATAGTCAGTGAAGTGATGGTATTCTCCAAGTAGCACTGGACTGAAAAGCGGACCCTCTGAGAGTAGATCCGAATGGTTATTATCTTACCCCATCATGGCCAGTGAAAAATCAGAGCTTGAGTGGGGATCAGACAGTCACTTATCTGCCATTTGGAAACTAAAAGCAAGAAACTTATTGATTAAAATGATTAGAGGATAGAGCCAACCTTTTGAATCTGATTGACACTTTGTAAGAGCGCTAATGAAGGGTTATCCAGACTCGAAACATTGGCTCTATTCTCTCTCCACAGATGCTGTCAGACCTGCTGAGATTTTCCAGCATTTTCTGTTTTTTTGTTTCAGATTCCAGTATCCGCAGTATTTTACTTGTGTGATAAAATGATCAGGTCTGATTGGAATCCCCATGACCCTCCCGCAAAACAGAGAGAGTGGTAGGAGAAGAGAAAAAAGGAGAAGGATGATAAAGTCTGTGTTCTGATTCTCTCAGCCCAAGGAGAATAAACAAAATGAGTGAACCAGTTTATAAAGAATAGAAATTACCCATCCCCAACAAAAACTGATCAAATTTAATCGGTTGAGGAATATAACAAAAAAAAATTAATAGATGAAGTTTAAAATCATTTGTTTTGTTTTAAACTTGTGTGAAGTGATGTAATTGTGTGCCAAGTTTTTGCTGCTCACTCCCCACTCCTTTAGGTTCTGTGGAAAAGTTAATCCTTTAAGTAGGAATTAGATTTAGAACACAGAACAAAACAGCACGGGAAACAGGCCCTTCGACCCAACGAGCCCGCGCCGCCACCCCGATGTTCCCACCTCTACCCGCAATCCCTGTCCATGTTTATAGATCTATGGATTAAAAACCAAATTTGAAACAATTTAGGGAGAATTTGTTTTGCCAATTAGCCTAAGAGCACATCTTTGGGATGTGGGAGGAAACCGGAGCGCTCGGAGAAAACCCACGCAAGCACGGGGAGAATGCGCAAATTCCCACAGACACATGCCCAAATCCATGTATCTGCACAGCACAGCGATAGTCACTGAGCTGTTGTGTTGCCCATCAAATGGTCCAGGTCAAGCGTACACTAACGATGTGTTTTTAAATCACCAGAAACTCACCAGATTTATGGGAATTGCTAAGATGGACTTTTGAAATTTTTAAAGTATAAAAAAGTGGTTTTGAGAAGCAATTTGGTACAGAGAGGACGAGGAAGATATGTTTACAGACAGATGTTGAGAGCTGTTGGTTTTATAAGTTATCCATGTTTTCAGAGTTGTCACTTCATGTCCTGGTTTGAGAGAGATGGAGAGAAGTCTATTCAATCATTAAAGTGAAGCTTTCTCTGTTAACTGTTAATCAATACTTTGCTTTTTAACTTTCTGACTTGTTACATTTTTAATGGTTAATAAAGTTTCTGAATTCACCTTTTAAAGTGTTCTTTCTTGTCATATGGTTAAGACACTGGAACCTGGTGTGATTTACAATTGGGGAGGTTATTATACACAAGAGAACCCCCTAAATCTTAGTTCAAATTAATCAAAGTTCTTACAAATGGAATGCAATCCTTTATTATGAGAGAAATTGAACATAGAAGTTGTTCTGCTTCAGTTATACGGGGCATTGCTGAGTCTGTATCTTGAATATTGGCTGCAGCTTTGTCTTCTATTTAAGAAATGATACAAATGCATTGAGTGTGGTGCAGGTTTAATCGGTTGCTTCCCAATTCTTGATCCTCACAGTATGAATTTTGTCTGATTTTCCTTGTCTTCATTTTGGACAAAGGGTCACCCTGACTTGAAATGTTGTCTCTATTCTCTCTCTACAGAGGCTGTCAGACTTGCTGAGATTATCCAGCATTTTGTGTTTTTCTCTCAGATTCCCTCAACAGCAGAATTTTGCCTTTACACCAACTTTTGTTGCATAAGGAAATCAAAAATATCGGATCTGGAACTAGAATATGAGGAACTTAACATAAACAGATCAGCCATGATCTAAATAAATGGAGGAGCAGACTCAGAGTGTCCAAATGGCCTCCTTCGAGCAGACTCAGAGGGTCCAAATGGCCTACTTCTGCTCCTCTGTCAAATGTTAGTCACAAATTCCTGAGAATTGTGAATCAAGGCTGGAAGATTCGCCTTGCTTGTGTTACTGAGAAAATGTCCAGGTGTATTGTCACTATGAAGGATAGTCTGGGATTAAAAGTTTGCCAGATTGGGAAAGGAAAACAATGGAAATAAACCCACAGGAGTGAAAAATCTTTTGAGAATTGAGTGTCAACATTCCAAGATAATGTAAAATATAACCATTGACTAGATATTTGATTGTGTTAAGAGCAAAAGGTAAAGTTCAATTTTAAAGTTTAAGAGCAATTTTCCGTACAAAAAAAATGTTAGTCATTGTTTCTTCCAGTTTGTTGGAGTAAATGCCATAAACTTGAAGTTTTGTCATGTGATTCTTTAATTTACTCAGAGTTTCGAATTCATTTTTTTAAATTGTTGATCATTACAGAGATCTGAACAGTTCATTTAAAGCCATAAGTTTTGACTTCCCATTTGAACCTGGAACACCTTTCTGTTTCTCTGTTGCTCCTGTCAGTGACAGCCGGGTGACAGAGCTGAGGGCTGAATTTAGTTGAGAATAATGGGGCCTGTGTCCCAGTTGGGAAACTGTCCTGGTCGTCGCACTAATAGAGAGACAGAAAGGTGCTGGAGAACTGAGTGGGAAAAGAACCTTCAACAAATAGTTATCAGTCATTCAGCTAAAGAGAAATCTGTCTCTTTAAATACATATACAGGGAAGAGGCTGCACTGAAATCTGGCCCATTTAACCTGCATAAAAGCAGTAAAAGTAAAAAACAAAAAAAAAAAAAAAAAATGGAAAAACAAAAGAAAAAAAAAAAAAAAAAAAAAAAGAACAAAAAAAAAAAGCAGGAGCTGAGATTGACAGGCTGCAGGAGGGGACCATTCAGCCCATCATGCCCCTGCTATCTCTTTGAAAGGACTCTGTGATTCATCCGACTGCTCTGCTCTTTCTCCACAGCCCTACAAATTCTTCCTTTCAATGTTTTTCCCTTTTAAACATTTGTGTGACTGGAAAGATACTAACACACACACAAGCACAACCAGGTTTCCTGCCACAGTCCGACAGACATGCTGGTTAACTGCACTGGCCATACTAAATTCTCCCTCAATGTACCCGAGTGCACTGACTATGAAAAGAGGTTTAACAGCTTACCCATCCAGAAAAAAAAACATTGTACCATTCACAGCAGGGAGAGACCATCCACATGTATATGAATCAGGCTCCAGCTGATTGCCTTACCTGGAGAGATATAGGGAGAGCTGTCCTTTATTCAGCCATTAAACTTACTCTGGATCAATGCTTTATTTATTCAGACAACTAATACCTCTCCCTTTGCCTTTTGCTCCAAGATATTTTTTCCACAGATGCTGCCAGACAGCAGCATTTCTTTTAGCTCTTTTTGCATTTATTTTAAGCTTGCATGTAGTAGGGGGAAACACATTATTTACCACCAGGTATGATAAATGTCTTTCATTGGCTTATGTAGATGATTTTCCTGGGAATGTGCTCACCCTGGCTCAAAGAGCATCAGCCCACTGGAAGCAAAATTGGGAGACCGGCCAGTTCAGCAGAAAGAAACCCTCCGACCCTCCCCCATTTCACCAACTGTTAGAATGGAGACGGATCAGTCTTGGATGTGATTAACAGCACAATCCAACCCATGGAAGGAATTGTGAACTCGCTGATGTCTCAGCAGGAGTGTTGACCGAGTGAATCCCTTCTCACACTGAGAGCAGGTGAACGGCCTCTCCCTGGTGTGAACTCGCTGGTGTGTCTGCAAGGTGGATAACTGAGTGAATCCCTTCCCACAGTCAGAGCAGATGAACGGTCTCTCCCCGGTATGAAATTGATGGTGTCTCACCAGGGTGGAGGAATCTCGGAATCGCTTCCCACAATCAGAGCAGCTGAACAGCCTTTTCCCAGTGTGTACTCTCTGGTGTTTCTGCAGGGTGGATGAATCTCTGAAGCCCTTTCCACACTCAGTGCAGATGAATGGCCTCTCTCCAGTGTGAACTCGTTGGTGTCCGAGCAGGTTGGATGACTGAGTGAATCCCTTCCCACAGTCAATGCAGATAAAAGGCCTCTCCCCCGTGTGAACTCGCTGGTGTGTCCGCAGATGGGATAACTGAGTGAAGCCCTTCCCACAGTCAGAGCAAGCAAATGGTCTCTCCCCTGTGTGAATGCGTCGATGACTTTCCAGGCTTGATGGGGTAATGAAGCTCTTCCCACATTCCGCACATTTCCAAGGTTTTTCCATGGTACAGGTGTCCTTGTGTCTCTCCATATTCAAGAATCAACTGAGGTGTCCACGCGCAGAGAACGTGTGTAGCGTCTTTCCCAGTTCTGAAGGGTTTTGGAAAATTGTGTAACTAATTAAAGCTGAAACACTCTCACTGAGATGTGCATGTGTTCTCAGTGCTTTTCCAGTCAGACTGATGTTTAAAATCTTCTGTAGCAGTCAAAACAGACAAACATTTCTCCTTCGAGATTCAAAGACTGATGATATTCAGCTCCCAATGAATTGAGTGACTCTGTCAGACATTGATGTGATGTTTCATTCAAGATTTCGGTCTGTAAATCCTCACCTTCTGATATCCTGTAAAAGGGTTTACAAAAGTCATTTCTGGCAGAACAGGATAGAAATTCAAAACAGACAATTCAAATTTCTACAGAGCATTCTTTCCTCCCTTATTTGGCACAGTGTGTTGCTCTCTCACAGCACCAGGGATCTGGCTTTGATTCCAGCTTGGATCACCATCTGCACATTCTCCTTGTGTCTGCATGGATTTCCTTCTCAGGTTTCCTGCCACAGTCTGAAAGATGTGCTGGTTAACTGCACTGGCCATACTAAATTCTCCCTCAATGTACCTGAGTGCGGCAACTAGGGGATTTTCGCAGTAACTTCATTGCAGTGTTAATGCAAGCCTACTTGTGACACGATTAAATTTTAAAAATCCCAAAATCTGAAAATCTCCATGTCAGACTCTCCCACCATTCTCACTCTGCTGAATCCAATATTCATCTCTCAATTCTAATGAATGAGTGAGTCATGCGAATCTATCAATACAATGCTCTGGAGTCAGACACCCAAACGTTTTATTCAGTAAATGTACATATATCTCACAGATGCACAATTAATTGTATAGAAAATGTTTGACAGAGAGTACTGTACCTTTTAATCAGAGATTGAGTTGGGGGGGGGGCATGTGCAAGGAAGGACTTTATTTAGACAACAAGTGGCCATAATCAGAAAATCACACCAGTGGTTGAAGCGCAGAAAAATAATTTCAAATAAATTGGGTGAGACATCTGAAGGAAATAAACTTGTAGAGAAAAGAGATTATAGAAGCAGAGTGGGATTGACTGTAGTGTCCTCCAGAGAATCGCCATGGACTCGAGTTGCTGAATAGACTCCGCCTATGCCGTAATGACTCTGACTGGAAATTTATAATGTAGTTACAGTGGTATATTACAAGACTAGCACTAATAAATGTATTTTATCACAGAACCATTATTGTACATCTAATCTGTACCATGTACAGCATTAGATTTATCTCTGTTCTATATTTACTGTCTCCTTAAATGTCAGCCATCTCCCAATGTTCCCGATATTGGGTGAGTCCAGAACTAGGGATCAAAGTTTGAAGATAAGGGGTAAACCTTTTAGAAATAAAATGAGAAGAGATGTCTTCATCCAGAGAGTGATGAATGTGTGCAATTCACTACCACAAAAAGTAGTGGAGGCCAAAATACTGTGTGATTTCAAGAATAAACTAGATAGAGCTCTTGAGGTTCAAGGGATCAAAGGAGATGGGGAGGGGGCGGAGGGGGGATCAGAATATGAAATTGATGATCATCCATGATCATAATGAATGGTGCAGTAAACGCAAAGGACTGAACGGCCTACTCCTGCTTCTAGTTTCTATCTCCTGGGCAAACCGCCCCTTTAATTGTGAACATTAGGAAAGTGACCATCCTTTTAGCCAAACAAATCAACGTATCAAGCTGAGGAAGCAAAGGATGTCAGTGTCTTTAAGAGAGAGAGAGAGAGACCTGGGCCAACCTTTCCAGAGTCTGCAGTTTCCCTGGACTCACTTCCTTGCCCTTCAGTTGCTGCAGGTCCCCAGTTTCCCCCAGGATGAGAATAGAAATGGAAAGGGAGAGTAAAGAAACTGTTTTACTCACAGATATCAGAGACAGGAGCAAGTCTGAGTCTGAAACTCATTCGACAACTTCCGCATTGTGACGTCAAAATGGAGGGCTGACAGGATTAGCCAATCACTCTGCTCTGCGATGACGTCTCCGAGTTCTGCGGTGACGTCGCCAAGAGCTCCGCCCCCGCTCATTGTTTCCCTTCCTCCGCCCATTGTTCCCCTCCCGGGAGCCCCGTCCCCACCCATTGTTCCCTTCCCGGGAGCCCCGCCCCCGCCCCTTGTTCCCCTCCCCCTCCCGGGAGCCCCGCCCCACACCCATTGTTCCCTCCCGGGAAAAAATAAAAACGAAAAGTTCCCCGTCCCCACCCATTGTTCACTTCCGGGACCCCGCCCCCGCCCCTTGTTCCCCTCCCCCTCCGGGGCCCCGCCCCCCTCCATGTTCCCTTCCCGGGAGCCCCGCCCCCGCCCATTGTTCCCCTCCCCCTCCCGGGAGCCCCGCCCCCCCCATTGTTCCCCTCTCCCTCCTCGAGCCAAGGTTTCCAGACAAGCGGCTGGCGGCTCCGCCCAGAGCGAGAAGCCGCTCGGTGATCTTCCCCTCCCCCCCCGCCGGACCGGAACTGCGCATGTCCAAGGGGCAGGGGAAGCTGCGCATGTGCAGGGCTGCCTGTTCCCCCTCCCCGACTTTCTTGCTGAGGCCCTGACCAATGGGAAACGCTGAAAGACCGGAAGAACACTGCCCCCTCTAGCCAATCAGAGCTCCCCCATTGTCTGAATGCGCCAGTGGACAATGAGTTTGTTCAGAGGTTCATTCCCATCCAGCAAGGCTGCTGCTGCTCTCTCTCTGAATGAAGATTAAGCTTCAGACAGACTCAAACTTCTTCCTGTTGTCAACATCTGTGAGTAAAACACTTTCTTTTCTGCACCTTTCCATTTCTTTTCCCATTCTGGGGGAAACTGGGGACATCCAGCAGCTGAAATGAAAGGAAGTGAATCCAGGGAGGCTGCAGACTCTGGGATTGGCCCAGGTCTCTCTTCCTCTCTCTCTCTCTTAATGACATTGATACAGAAACATGGAAGTTAGGAGCAGAAGGAGGCCATTTAATCCTTCGAGCTTGCTCCGCCATTCATTACAATTATGGCTGATCATCTAACCCAATAGCTTAACTGTGCTTTTCCCCCATAACCTTTGATCCCATTTGCCCCAAGTGCTATATGTAGCTGCCTCTTGAATACAGTCAATATTTTGGCATCAACTACTTCCTGTGGTAATAAATTGCACAGTGTCATTACTCTTTGGATGAAAAAATGTCTCCACCCTCTGTCCTAAATGGTCTACCTTGAATGCTCAGATTGTGACCCCAGGTTCTGTATTCCATCGACAACATCCTCCCTGCATCTATCCTGTCTTGACCTCTGAGAATTTTGTAAGTCTGTATGAGACCCCGCCCCCCTCTTTCATTTGAACTCAATGAAAACAATCCTAACCTTGTCAGTCTCTCCTCATACACCAATGCTACGATTCCCTGAATCAGCCTGGTAAACATCCTTCGCTCCCTCGGCTTGACACATTTATCTGTCTGTCTAAAAGGATTGTCTTTTTCCTAATGTTCACAATTAAAGGGCTGTTTTCTCTCTAAGAGATGGCTGACATTTAAGGGGACAGTGCATTAATATAAGACCAAGATATGGCTAGTGTTGTTCTATGATATCCAGATTAGATATATTATTTATGTTTCTGTAATAAAATACATTTATTATTTCTTACATTGCAATATAACACTAGCAATGCTATACGTTTCCAGTCATAAAGTCATTACAACACAGAAAGAATCCACTTGGTAACTCTAGTCCATGCTAATTCTCTGTATAACATTCCAGTCCCCCCATTCCCACTCGATATCCCCATTCTTCTGAAAGTTTATTTCTTCAAGTGCCCTTCTACTTTCATTTTTAAATAGAATCCATAGATATGGTTAGAGTTTTACAACTTTTTGGGAATGAAATAGGAAAGAATGTTACATAGAAACTAGAATTGTCTGTTCTGGATTTCTGTCCTATATTGACTGTCTTGACTTTTGCAAACTTATTTCACAGGATATTGATCAAGGAAACGCAGATGAAAACCTCAACCATCACATCTAGACAGATATATTCTTTAGGATCTGAATATCTTGTAATATGGAACTGTAGCTACGTTATATATTTCCAGACATCTCTTCCCTCAGGGGGTTATTGGTATTTTGGATTTCTGTTCCACAGGGACCAGTGAAGGCTGAAGATCATTGAATATATTCCAGTTAGACAGATTTTTAACTGAATGTTGTCAAGGATCAGGGGAACAGACAAGAAGATGGAGCAAAAGCTAAGATGTGGGGGATTTCTTCACTCAAGGGTTTGGGAAAGCTTTGGAATTCTCAAATCCTGAGGACAGTGAAGCTTCAGTCATCAACTATGTTCAAGAGAGAGATTGGTTTCTAGATATTGAAGATATGAAGGCATATGGTTTAGTGTGGGGGAAAATGATGCTGAGGTAGATGAACGAATTATCCCATTGAATAGTTTAAAAGATTCAATGGGTTAAATGGCCAACTGCAGTTCCTATTTGTTATGGTCTCTGTGTGCTGGACAGGAAGCAGTGAGCATGGATCCATCAATCAGCCTGAATCAGCACCGTCAGGAGAAACTGGGAGGGTGAATATTAGATACAGCAGAGAGAGAATGGAAGGAATGTGTGGGATAGAGATTTCAGCTTTTTGGGACTGAAATAAGAAAGAATGTTCCACAGAGACTAGAATTGTCTGTTCTGAATTTCTATACTGTACTGACATTGATAACTTTTGTAAACTCCTTTTACAGGATATTGAAAGAGGAATCACAGGCTGAAATCTCAATGTCAGGTCTAGATCAGACAGAGTCATATTCCTTGGGACCTGAATACCCTTGGACTTTGAATCTGGAAGGAGAAATGGTTGTCTGGTCTGTCGATTTGAAAAGATTTCGAATGTCAACGTGACTGGAAAAGCATCATACACTGCTACACGAGTGAGAACGTTCCAGTATACTGACTGAATAAATATCACACCATTCACAGCTGGGAGAGAGTGTACATGTATTGAGTGCGTGGACGAGGCTTCAACTGATTGTCCACCCAAGAGAAAGGCAAGGACACCTGCCCCATGGAGAAATCATGGACATGTGCGGACTGTGGAAAGAGATATAAAGCCCCTTCTCTGCTGGATGCTCATCGGCGCAGCCACACTGGGGAGAGACCATTCACCTGCTCTCAGTGTGGGAAGGGATTCACACAGTTATCCAGCCTGCAGTCACACCAGCGAGTTCACACCGGGGAAAGGCCATTTATCTGTTCTCAGTGTGGGAAGAGGTTCGCTCAATCTTCCAACCTGCAGGCCCATGAGCGCATTCACACCGGGGAGAGGCCGTTCACCTGCTCTCAGTGTGGAAAGGGATTTGCTTGTCCGTCCAATCTGCGGGCACACACACGTGTTCACACCGGGGAGAGACCGTTCACCTGCTCTCAATGCGGGAAGGGATTCAATCAGTCATCCAATCTGCAGGCGCACCAGCGAGTTCACACTGGGGAGAAGCCGTTCACCTGCTCTCAATGCGGGAAGGGATTCTATCAGTCATCCCATCTGCAGATACACCAGCGAACTCACACGGGGAAGAGGCCATTCACCTGCTCTCAGTGTGGGAAGGGATTCATTCAGTCATCTGAACTGCGGAGACACCAGCGAATTCACACTGGGGAGAAACCATTCACCTGTTCTGTGTGCGGGAAGGGATTCACTCAGTCATTCCATTTGAAGACACACCAGCGAGTTCACACTGGGGAGAGGCCGTTCACCTGCTCTCAATGCGAAAAGGGATTCACTCAGTCATTCCATCTGCAGGCGCATCAGCGAGTTCACACGGGGGAGAGGCCGTTCACTTGCTCTCAGCGTGGAAAGGGATTCTGTCAGTCATCCAAACTGCGGACACACCAGCGAATTCACACTGGGGAGAGACCGTTCACCTGCTCTGTGTGAGAAGAGATATAGTCTTTCATCCCATCTGCTGAGACACCATCAAGTTCATGAGTGATTCCAGTGTGCTGTTATTGTTTCTGTTCTCAATTACATCCAGACTGCATTTTGTTCATTCTCTCAATGGGGAGAGTCGGAGGGTTTCTTTCTGCTGGGCTGGCTAGTCTCAGACTCCAGTAGGCTGATGCTCTTCGAGTCTTGTTGCGAATACATGGTTTCAAATTTCACAAGGATCACTTCATAGGAGCTGTTATAAAGGATCATCCAGCCTAGAAACATTGGTTCTATTCTCGCTCCACAGATGTTGTCAGACCTGCTGAAATCTTGCAGCGTTTTCTGTTTTTCAGATTCCGGCATCTGCAATATTTTGCTTTTATGCTAAAATGATTTGGTCTGACTGGAATCCCTACGACCCTTTGCCAGAACAGAGGGAGCAAAGGGAGAAAAAGGATAAGGATGATAATGTCTGGGTTCTGATTCTTTGAGCCCAAGTGTGATTAACAAAATGAGTGAATCAGTTTATAAAGAATAGAAGCTATCCATCCCTAATAAAAACTGATCACGTTAAATAGGTTGAGGAATATAACAAAAAAATTAATAGACAAAGTTTTTAAAATCATTTGTTTTGTTTTAAATGTGTGTAAATTGATGTAGTTGTGTGCCAAGTTTTTGCTGTTCACTCCCCGCCCCTTTATATCTGTAGAAAAGTTAACCCTTTCAACAGACAGTTCATTTGTTTTTAAATCGCCTGTAAACTCATGTTTATTTTTGTTCATAATTGAATATTTATGGGAATTGGCTAAGATGGACTTCTGACATTTTAAAGTATAAAAAGTGGTCTTGAGATGGCAGTTTGGTAGAGAGAGGGAGATATGTTTACAGAGAAGTGTTGAGACCTGTTGGTTTTACGAGTTGTCCACATTTTTGGAGCGGTCACTTCATGTCCTGGTCTGAGAGGGATGGAGAGAAGTCTGTTCAATTGTTAATGTTAAACTTTCTCTCTAACTGTAAATCTGCACTTTTTTTAATCTTTCTGACTTTTTACATTTTTAATGATTAATAAACTTCCCAAATTCACCATTTAACGTATTCTTTTTTGCCATATGAGACACTGGAACCTGGGGTGATTTACAATGAAGGAGGTAATTGTAACAAGAGAACATCCATAAATCTTAGTTCAAATAAATCATAGTTCTGACAAATGGACTGCAATCCTTTATTACGAGAGAAATTGAACAAAGAAGATGTTATACTTCAGTTATGTAGGGCTTTGCTGAGACTACATCTTGAATACTGGGTGCAGTTTAGTCTCCTAGTTAAGAAATGACACAAATGCATTGAAACTGGATCTGAGAAGGTTTAATAGATTGCTTCCCGATTCTTGACCCTCAGGATAAATTTTGTCTGATTTTCCTCGTCTTCACCTCTGACAAAGTGTAATCCTGACTCAAAATATTGTCCCTATTCTCCCTTTACAGATGCTGTCAGACTTGCTGAGATTGTCTGTTTTTGTTTGATTCCAACAACAGTAGAATTTGCCTTTATACCAATTCTTGTTGGATAAGGAAATCACAAGTATCAGGTGTAGAACAAGAATGTGGAGAGTGTGGGGGATGGAGATTTACAGCTTTTGGGAAATAACGTTCTGTAGAAATTAGAATTGTTTGTTCTGTATTTCCATCCTGTGCTGATACTGATGACTTTTTCATCAACTCCTTCCACAGGATATCAGAAGGTGAGGTTTCACAGATAGAAATCTTGAATGAACATCATGTCAAAATCTGACCTGAATACCATCGGCCTTTCAGTGTAAAAGAAGAAATTGTTTTCTGTTCTGTCTGCTGCAGACGTTTTTCTTTGCATAAATTTAACTGGAAAAGCACTGAAACACATGTATACCCGACTGAAAGTGTTCCAGTCCACGATTGTGGAAAAATCTTTAATCAGTTACGCAGCCTGAAAATACATGGCAGCATTCACAGTGGAGGGAGACCGTACCCGTGTTCTGTGTGAGATTTAACTGATTGTTTAACCTGGAGAGTCACAAGGAACCCAAACTATGGAGAAACCATGGAAATGTATAGTCTGTGGGAAGGGCTTCAGAGTCCCATCTCTGCTGGAAATTCATCGACGCTGAAACACTGGGGAGAGGCCATTCACCTGCTCTGTGTGTGGGAAGGGATTCACTCAGTTAATCAAACTGCAGACGCACCAGCGAGTTGACACTGGGGACAAACCATTCACCTGCTCTCAGTGTGGGAAGGGATTCACTTAGTCATCTGATCTGCAGGCACACCAGCGAGTTCACACTCGGGAGAGATCATTCACCTGCTCTCAGTGTGGGAAAGGATTTATTCACACATCCAGCCTGCAAAGACACCAGTGAGTTCACACGGGGGAGAGACCATTCACCTGCTGTCAGTGTGGGAAGGGATTCACTCGATTATTCCCCCTGCAGACACATCAGTGAGTTCACACTGGGGAGAAACCATTTACTTGTTCTCAGTGTGGGAAGAGATTCAGAACTTCAGCTGCCCTGTTGAGACACCAGCGATTTCATGGTGAATACAGGTAGTGGATGCTGCTGTTATCATTTCCGCTCTCGATACATCCAGCACTGCATTTTTTTCATTCTCAATGTTGGTCAATGGGGAGGGTCAGAGAGTTTCTTTCTGCTGGACTGGCCGGTCTCACGACTTTGCTTCCAGTGAGTTGATGCTCTTTGAGTCTTGTTGTAAATACCTGGTTTCAAACTGGTCTGACGTGGTCTGACTTTTGAATGGACTTATCTTGCATTAAATTGACTTTTTCCACACCCTAGCTATGACTGTAATGCTACATTCTACACTCTTGTTTCCTTGTCTATGAACGGTATACTTTGTGTAGCATGCAAGAAATAATACTTTTCACTGTCATGAATAATAAATCAAAAAAAGTCACAAGGGTCACAGAGTGACAGGGTGTTAGGAAGTTCAGTAATATTTAGTAGGCATTTCTGTTTGGAAATCCCTCAAACGTTCATCCAATTTGCTTTGAAATTATTTATTGTTTCCACTTCCTCCACTCTCGTAGGCAGCGAGTTCCAGGTCATTACCTTTCACTGCATCAAAATATTCTTCCTCACATTCCCCGCCTCCGCATCTCTGACCCAAAACGTCAAATCTACATCTCCCTTGTCCTTGTCCCATCAGCGAATGGGAACAACTTTTCTTTGTCCACCTTATTTAAACTGTCAAAATCTTGTCCACCTCTATCAAGTCTCCCCTCAACTTCCTATGCTCCAAGGGGAACAACCCTAGCCTGACATTGACAATAAGGAATAAACTAAAAGAATGTTAATACCCGACATCAAATGGAAATGTTTTAAAGATATTGTTCCATCTAATAAAGGGATTTGAATAACTCAGCTTGGACGCAGTTGAATGAAATTATCAATCTAATATCCACCTACAGTTTAGAGGAACTCTAGAATGTGTAGCTGGATATATCTCCAGCACTGGGTGTACTGACACCTCAGGCATTGCAGCAGTTCAGGAAGGCAGTGTTGGGGGTTGACCAAGGCCGAGGCAGCTACATACAGCCAAATATTCTGTTATAATTGAAGGACTGCAGATTGAATGTGAAGCATTATGGGACTGGACTGTCTTGACCACATTCCTGTGACTGCTCAGTTTCTGCACTCACGGACCATTAAAGCTGTTTAGCAGGACCCCGGAGGACTCCAAGGTCACCAAATAGCAGAGATAACACCCTCTATCTAACCCGAATCCGTTCCCTGAAGCTTGTAAACTTTAATCAAATCAGCAGTTACCTTCTTCATTCCGGCAAATACAATCCCAATTTCTGCAATCTCTTTGTTGCCCGTGAGAAGCAGAAGCAGAGGCCATTCAGCCCTTCCAGCCTGCAGCCCCCTTGAATTAGATGGTGGCCCGCCTGAATACTTGCTACCGCTACTTTCCTGCCTTCTCGCCATAACCTTGAATTCCCCTGACCAATTAAACAAAAAACAGAAAGCATTGATCACGGCCTTGGATTTGGTGCCGACTGGGGGAATGAATCCCAAAGGTTGGCCAGTCTTAAAGAGAAGAAATTCTTCCTCATGTCTGTCTAAAATGAGCACTCCCTCATTCTGATCCTGTGCCCTTTGGTCCGACCAACACTCTCCCATGAGTGGAAAGACACTCCTGACATTTTCCCTCGAGCAGAGAAGGCTGAGGATGGGACATGATTGTTGGGGGTGGAGGAGTGGGGGAGAAAATGGAGTATTTAAATCTCTCGCATGAAATTCTCTCAGCCAGTATGGTGCTTCACACTGCTGTCTCACAGCGCCAGCGACCCGGGTTCAATTCCAGCCTCACATCACAGTCTGTGTGGTGACAGAGCTGGAGGACCGAGCGCCAGCGACTGGTCCTCCAACCGATCGGAGTGAACGAGGGGCGGGGCCCTCATGACGCATGCGTCGTACCGCACAGCCTTCTGATAAAGATGGCGGCGGGGAATCTGGGCCTGTATCGGGGAAAAGCCCGAGCTGATTTCCCCGGTTCACAACCCGCATCCGAAATTTGTATTCGGGGCTCGTCACCGACACGGCGTTTTATTGAAGCCTCCTCCTCATCCTTCGGTTTCTGATGCGATGAGAATTTTCACCGCCTCAATGCCGAACTCCCAGCGGCACTGCGCATGCTCCAAAACACAATGTCCGGGCAGTGATTGACAGCAGCTCTGGACCAGTAGGAAGAGGGGGCGGGACTGGAGGACTGAGTGGAGCGGCTGGTCCTCCAACCAATGGGAGTGAATGAGGGGCGGGGCTGATCCCGGGTCTCCCTCGTTGGCTGTACCCATTAAGCTGCCTGTTCAATGTCGCTAATGTGCCTCCTTCCACCACCTCCTCTGGCAGCTTGTTCCAGGCATCCACCATTCTCTGCACGAAAAATTTCCCCTGCACATCTCCCTCAAACTACCCTCCCCCCTCACCTTGAACTTGTAACGCCTTGTAATTGACATTTCCACCCTGGGAAAAAGTGTCTGACTATCCACTTGTCTATGCCTTTCAGGATTTTGTAGACCTCTATCAGATATCTCCTCTGCCTCTGTCTTTGCAGTGAAAACAATCCTAGTTTATTCAACCATTCCTTATAGCTGATGTCCTCGAGGCCAGGGAACAACCTGGTCAATTTTCAGTCAGGACAGTGTGTGAGTGCCAGTGATGATATTCACAGATTCCTGATACTCTGATCTCACTGAGTTATAGAAGTTGAGGGTTTGAGAGATTCTAAAAAGTTTTGGTTAACTGTAAATGTGACTCCTCCTGCCTCTTCCATCTTCTCATTTTCACCCCTTTCTGTGAAGGAAATTAGTGAACCAGACAGGACTGAAGTTGAATATTCTAAATTTGTGGGAAATAAAACTGCTTTGTTTGAATACATTGTTGCAGATGTCTGTCTTTCCCAGCTGTGTGTTTGACTGTCTGGAGCTCACAAAGGGCAATATGGGGGAGGATCACATTTTTTTTTAGAGCAACACAGCATGGGAAACAGGCCCTTTGGCCCAACGAGCCCACGCCGCCGTCATAACTATATATATTCTATATATATATATATATAACTATATATTCATAACTATATATTCCATTATCCTATCCTAATTTTAGGTTATTCCTAATATGGAAGAGTCTCAATGTAGGGACAATTTGTTTCCCTATCAGCCTAAGAGCGAATTTTTGGGATGTGGGAGGAAACCAGAGCGCCCAGAGAAAACCCACGCAACCACGGGGAGAACGTGCAAATTCCTGCAGACACCGGCCCAATCCCAAGTGTCTGCACAGCTACAGTGATAGTCACTGAGCTGTCATGGTGCCCTTCAGATGGTCCAGATAAAGCACTCATTTACGACATGAAGCACCAGGCAACCCATGAATCAACATCCAAGAGCTGTCCTCGCACCACCTGCCGAATGCACGCTCCTTGATGGTCAAGTATGGACCGAAATACCTGTGGAAAAAAAAGCCATAGTTAAACAGTCCTACTATATCCCTCTATCTGCATAACGCTCATGTGGGTGTCCAAGAGACCCTTAAACAGCCCTAGCGTGCCTGCTCCCACCACCTTACTCGGCAGTGCATTCCACACCCCCACTACCCTTTGTGTGAAAAACTGCCCTCTAGTATTCGTCTTATACATAGCCCCCCTCACCCTAAGGCCATGACCCCTCGTCCTATCCATTTCTGAAGGTGGAAAAAGTTTACCACCATTTACTCTATCTATACCCCTTATAATCTTATACAGCTCTATTAGATCCCCTCTAAGCCGACGTCTTTCAAGGGAAAACAACCCCAGTCTATTTAATCATTCCTCATAAGACAGTCCTTCCATACCAGGCAGCATCCTGGTAAACCTCCTCTGCACCCTCTCCAAGGACTCCACATCCTTCCGATAGTACGGCGACCAGAACTGGACGCAGTATTCCAAATTAGGCCTAACCAACGTTCTATACAATTGCAACATCAAACTCCTACTCTTGTATTCTATACCCTTTTCAATGAAAGCTAACATACTATACGCTTTCTTTATCACCTTCTCCACCTGTGAAGACACCTTCACAGACTTGTGAACCTGCACCCCCAAGTCTCTCTGCGTCTCTATACTTCGAATAGTTTTACCTTTTATCCTATAACTCTCTTCTACATTTTTCCGGCCAAAATGCATCACCTCGCATTTATCCGGATTAAATTCCATTTGCCATCTATCTGCCCAGTCTACCAACCTGTCTATGTCCTGTTTTATTGCCTGACACTGCTCCTCTGTACCCGCCAATCCAAGCATCTTGGTGTCATCAGCAAATTTGCTGATCTCACCACCTACCCAACTTCCAAGTCGTTTATGTAGACCACAAATAGAAGAGGACCTAGTACTGAGCCTTGTGGCACTCCACTAGTGACAGGCTTCCGGTCGGAAAAAGAGCCTTCCACTACTACCCTCTGTCTCCTCCTCCTGAGCCAGTTCTCGACCCATCTACATACCCGGCCCTGGAACCCATGCGCCTTCACCTTCTCTGTCAGTCTACATGGCGGAAACAGAACTTCAGTCTGTCCCTGTCATAGGGTGACACTGAGAGGGACAAACAGCATTTCTGTCTTTCTCATTTCTCTGACAGCCAAGTGGGTTAAGACTGAGGTGTGTAAGAAATATGTCCCAGCTGTTCTCTTGCCTGCAGTGATAGTGGAATCAGACACTTTAGGAACTTTCAAACGGTTATTGGATCAGCTCATGGATCACAGGAGAATGATAGGGAGTGGGATAGCTTGATCTTGGGTTTGCACATAGCTTGGCACAACATTGAGGGCCGAAGGGCCTGTACTATGCTGTAATGTTCTATAGTCCAGAGCTCCTAGACATGGAACAGAAGGCTGTTTTACAACTATGTTTAGAGTCAGGATAAATAATTGTGAAAGAAAATCAAATTACTACAGATGCTGGAAATCTGAAATAAAAACAAAGCTAGAAAAACTCAGCAGGTCTGGCAGCATTTCTGCAGAAACAGAGATAATGATTTGGAACTGAAGAAGAGTCATGTTGGACTGGAAACATTGACTCTGTTTCTATCTTTACAGATACAGTCGCAGTTGCAGAGAGTTTTCAACAATTCTGGCTTTTGAACAACGGTGAAGGCTGTCGAATCAAAGATTAGTGTAAAACAAGGACTTGTTCCTGACTGAAAGTGGAACAGCGGGTTTAAATTTCCAGTCTGATAAATGATTGTGATAATTGCACTGTGCACACTATTTCGAGGAAGGTGTTAAATAATTTGAAATAAGCCCGTTTGAATATATTTTCATAGAAAATAGGAAGAGGAGTAAGTCATTCTTGGCCAGTCATTATGATCATGGAGCAGGAAAGATGTATTTATATTCCATAATATCAGGTGGCAATGGCGGCGCTATTGCCCAGCGTGCACCGAGAGAGGGACTACACCCTATTTTCTAATACAGGAGATCATTGCGCAGGTTCAGTACCTCTCCGACCGGAGCATGCGCAGTGCTGTGTAGGCAGTGATCGGATGGGGTGGTGTTGGAGCAGCCGGAGAGCAGAAACTGGAGACAGCGGGTGAGTGAAGTTAAATGGAGCCTGAGGGTCAAAAGGGAGACCTTATAAACACCCGGTGTAGGAACCAGAACTTTCATAAACATCGGATATTAGCTTCAGTCCACAAATAAGATGCTCGAGGCCCTGTCTGACCGATTTTGTAGCCTACATCTTTAGAGAACAATGGGCAGCGTGGCCGCCATATTTATTGGGGGCAATGGACAGCAGGCGGTGACCATCTTTATAGGGGGCAATGGGCAATAGGGCGCATGTGCAGTCACCACCTCTGTAGGAGGCAATGGGCATTGATTCCAGAAGTTAGTTGCTGGTCTCCAGAATGGGTCTCTTTTCTAGTAAGCCATAGAAACATTGAATTGTTACACTGCAGAAAATGACTAACCCGTCATGCATGTGCTGGTTCTCTGCAAGGGAAAATCAGCTCATCCCATTACCCTGACTTTTCACCAACAAGGCCAGCAGAAATTATTTCCCATCCCTAATTACCAGTGGAGAAGATTATGTTTTATCTTCTTGAACAGTTACGGGCAATGGGGTGAAGGTGCTCCCCATTAGGTCAGGAGTTACAGGCTATTCACCCAGTGATGATGATGGGATGGTGATATATCTCTGTGGCACGGTAGCACAGTGGTTAGCACTGCTGCTTCACAGCTCCAGAGACCTGGGTTCGATTCCCAGCGCTGGTCACTGTCTGTGTGGAGTTTGCACATTCTCCTTGTGTCTGCATGGGTTTCATAGAACATAGAACACTACAGCGCAGTACAGGCCCTTCAGCCCTCGATGTTGCGCCGGCCAGTGGACCCTCTAACCTAAACTATTCCAATATCGTCCATATGCCTATCCACCGATCATTTGAATGCCCCCAAAGTAGGCGAGTCCACAACTGCTGCAGGCAGGGCATTCCATGCCCTCACCACCCTCTGTGTAAAGAATTTTACATTATGTCTGAGGGAGAGAAGAGTGTCTGTCCCAATGTCTGTGTGAGTTTCTTCCAGGTGCTCCAGCTTCCTCCCAAGGTCCAAAGATATGCAGGTTAGGTTGACTGGCCATGTAAATTGCCTCTCAGTGTCAGGGAGATAAGCAGGATAAATATATGGGGTTACAGGGATGGGACCTGGGTGGGATTATGGTCAGAGCTTGATGGATGAATCATATGGCCTTTTTCTGCACTGTAGAGATTTTATGATTAGTATTTTAAACTTAAAGAAGAATAATTATGAGGGCATGAAAGCAGAGCGAGCTAGTGAACTGGAAAATTTGCTTAAGGCTAGAACAAGAGAGGTTCAGCAGCAGACAATTAAAGAAATATTTCGGAACACACAAACGGACACATTCCACTGAGAAAGAAAAATTCCAAAGAGATGTCCATCATTTGTGCTTAAAGACAGTATTAAACTTAAAGAAATAACACGTATTTGTGCAAAGAAGAGTGGCTGATCAGAAGATTGGAAGGGATATGAACAACATGAAGAATGACAGAAGATTGATAAGGAGGAAAGAAAGTTAGCTAGTAATATAAAGATGGATAGTAAGAGTTTCTATAGACAGCTAAATAAGAAAATAATTAACAGAGTAAGCATTGGTCCTTTGGAAAGTGTATTTGGGGAATTGATAATGGAAACTAGGACTATGGCAGGTATTTGCATTGATCCTCTCTATAGAGGACATAAGTAACATCCCAGGTATAGCTGTAAATCAGGAAACGGAACAGGCAGAGGGTCGCAGGAAAATTACAATCACCAGAGAAATGGTATTGAGCAAGTTTTTGGGTTTGTGAATTGAAAGATCTTCAGTTTGGGTGGATTTCACCTTAAGATCTTGAAAGAAATGGCTAATGAGATAGCTGATGCATTAATTTCCAAAATTCCTTGGATTCAGAGACATTTCCATTACACTGGAAGATAGCAAAAAGAGAGACAGAATCTCTAGGCCAGTTAATCTAATATCTGTCACGGGTAAATGTTAGAAGCTCTTATTCAAGCTGTATTAGCAGGGCACTTTGAAAAATTCAACGCTGTTAGACAAAGTCAACATGGTTTTGCAAATGGGAAATCATGTTTAACCAATTTATTGGAGTTCTTTCAAGGAATCGCATATGCTGTGGATAAAGGGAAGGGAATAGATTTACTGTACTTAAGATTTCCAGAAGGCATTTGATAAAATGCCACATCAAAGATTATTACAGAAAACAAAAGCATGGGGTAACATATTGGCATGGGTTGAAAATTGCTTCCTGTTAGCTGGCCAAACAGCATAAATTGGTCTTTTTCTGGTTGGGAGAATGTGACAAATGATGTGCTACATGGATCAGTGTTGAGGCTTCAACTTGTGACAATTTATGTAAATGACTTCGATGAAGGGACAGAAATTAATGGTCGCTAAATTTGCAAACAAATATATATAGGAAAGTAAGTTGTGAAGAGGACATGGATAGGTTAAGTGAAAGAACAAACACCTGGCAAATGAATTATAATGTGGGTAAGTATGAAATTATCCATTTTAGCAGGAGGAATAAAAAAGCTTATGATCTAAATAGTGAGAGATTGCTAGGTTCTGAGTTACAGGGGGATCTGTGTACGCATGCATGAATCAGAAATGACTAGTTTACAGGTACAGCCAGTAATAAGGAAAGTCACTAGACTAGACAGTTATTGTTTTCCTCTCACAGTCCAAAGATATGGGTAAGGTTGATTAGTGATGCTAAAGAAAATTGTTCCTTAGTGTCTTGAGATGCATAAATTAGAGGGATTAGGGAGTAAAATATGTGGGGATAGAGCCTGGGTGGGATTGTGGTCGGTGCAGACTCAATGGACTGAATAGCCTCTTTCTGCACTGGAGGGTTCTATGATTCTATGATCTCTGATTCAATAATTACAACATGTATTTATACAGCATCTTTCACATAATGAAACATTCTGAGGTGTTTCTCAGATGTGTTATAAAGCAACATTTGACATTGAGTCATGTGAGCAGACATGAGGTTGGATGGGTAAAGGCTTGGTTAAAGAGGTAATTTTAATGAGTATGTTAAAGGGGGTGGGAGGATGATAGAGAGGGGAGCAATTTAGAGGAAAATTGCAAAGTTTGTGGCCTTGCTAACTGGGAGTGTGGACATGTAGGATAGAGTGTTTAAAACTGTGAATGCTGAGGAAGCTGGAATGAAAGGAATGCAGAGATACAGTCCTCTCAGACTGCCTGGATCCAATACAGCCTACTGCCCAACAATTCCACAGCGGACAAAAATTCCTTGCCTTGCGCTCAACCCTGGAACATCTGGATTACAAAGACAGATATGTCAGACTCCTATATTTTGACTACAGCTCAGCCTTCAGCATCATTATTCGCACAAAACTCATCTCCAAACTCTGTGGCCTGGGCTCAGCTCCTCCCTCCGTGCTTGGATGCTGAACTTCCTAACCCATCAACCACAATCAGTAAGGATAGGCAACAACACCACCTCCTCGATCATCCTGAACACCAGTGCCCCGCAAGGCTGTGTTCTCAGCTGTTACTATACTCCTTATACACCTATGATTGTGTGGCCAAATTTCCTCCAACTCTATTTTCAAGTTTGCTGGTGGCACCACCGTAGTGGGACGGATCTTCAACAATGATGAGACAGAGTACAGGAATGAGATAGAGAATCTGGTGAACTGGTGCGACAACAATAATTTCTCCCTCAATGTAAACAAAATAAAGGAAATTGCCATCGATTTAAGGAAACATAATGGAGAAGATGCCCTGTCTACATCAACGGGGATGAAATAGAAGTAGTTGAACATTTCAAGTTTTTAGGAGTCCAGATAATTAACAACCTGTCCTGGTCCCCCAAGCCAACAATGTAGTTAAGAAAGCCAACCAATGCCTCTACTTTCTCAGAAGATTAAGGAAAACCTCAGGGTGAGGTAGCTAAATGCATACAAAATTGACTTGATGATAGAAGCCAGGGGGTGGTTGTAGAGGGTTGTTTTTCAAACTGGAGACCGTTCACCAGCAGAGTGTCACAGGAAACCCACGCAGACACGAGGAGAACATGCAAACTCCACACAAATAGTGACCCGAGCCAGGAATCAAACCCAGATCCCTGGAGCTGTGAAGCAGCAATGCTAACCACTGTGCTACCATGCCATCCGTTTTCTATTTACGGTATGCTTTGTCGGTATAGCATGCAGGAAACAATACTTTTCACTGTGTACTAATACATGTGAGAATAATAAATCAAATCAAAACAAAGGAATGAGTGACAGTTTGAGCAGCAGATGAACAGAGTAGACTGAAGTTGGGTGATGTTACTGAGGTGGAACTGGTCTTGGTAATGATGTGGATTTGTGGTCAGATTCTCACGTTGGGTGTAATATTTTGCTGTGGTTGTGAACAGTCTCAGACAATTTCTGAGGAGGGGGATGGAATCAATGGGTGGAATTTGTAGCAGAGAGTGGAGAAAATAACAATAGTTTTCCCAGGATTAAAATGGAGGAAAATTCTAGCCCAGAGCTGGAGAGATCTTTCAGGGAATCAAAGGATTGGGGAAGGAGTGGGAAATTGGCGCTAAAACCAGCTGAGTTTCACAACCCACCTTTCTGGGTTTTTTGAGTTCTCTCTCACTCCCTTTTTTCTGTTTTAAATCAATTTCACAGGGTGTTGGAAGGGGAAGATCTGCAGTCAGGGAAACTGAAACCAAACATCACATGAGAATCTGAATATCGTCGGGTTTTTAACATGCAAGAAAACAGCAATGTTCACAGTGTAGATAAACCGTGGAAAACTGGGGACTGTGAGCAAGGATTCAGCTCCCTGTCTGAGCTGGAAACTCATCAGCCCTGTCACACTGGGGAGAGGCCATTCACCTGCCCTGAGTGTGGGAAGGGATTCACTTGGTCATCCAACCTGTTGAGGCACCAGCGTGTTCATAATGGGCAGAAGCCTTTCACCTGCCCCGACTGTGGGAAGGGATTCACTCGATCATCTGGGCTGCAACAACACCACCGAGTTCACACTGGGGAGAGGCCATTCACCTGCTCCAAGTGTGGGAAGGGTTTTACTGATTCATCCACTCTGCTGAAACATCAGCGAGTTCACACTGATGAGAAACCATTTAAATGCCCGGACTGTGGGAAGTGCTATAAAAGTTCTCTGAACCTAATGCGACATCAGCTTGTTCACACTGATGAGAGGCCCTTCAGATGCTCTCACTGTGAGACTGGGTTCAGACAATCATCTGAACTCACTGCACATCAGCGAATTCACACTGGGGAGAAGCCATTCATCTGTCTGAAATGTGGGAAGAGATTCACTCGATCATCAGGGCTTCTACGACACCATCGAGTTCACACAGGGGAGAGAACATTCACCTGCTCCAAATGTGGGAAGGGATTCAGCGATTTGTCCGCTCTGCTGAAACACCAGCAAGTTCACACTGACGAGAGACCTTTTAAATGTGCTGACTGTGAGAAATGCTATAAAAGTTCTGTGGACCTGATGCGCCATCAGCTTGTTCACACTGACGAGAGACCGTCCAGGTGCTCTCACTGCGGGATTGGGTTTAGACAATTATGTCAACTGACTGCACACCAGCGGATTCACACTGGAGAGAAGCCATTCATCTGTTTGCAGTGTGAGAAAGGATTTACTCAGTCAGCCACCCTGCAGAGACACCAGCGAATTCACACTGGAGAGAGACTATTCATGTGCCTCGTGTGTGGGAAGAGATTCACTCGCTCATCCACCCTGACAAGTCACCAGCGAGTTCACAAATAATCAGTGACTGGATTTTACTGTAAAACTCATTCCTGGATGTGATATGTTCATTGACGTCCATTTCTATTGATATGTCAAGAAAATCTGAGAAATTAAAATATTTTCTATGGGTAAATTCTGATTTTTTTAAACTGAAGTGAGTGATAATTACAAAAGGAGACAGAATGGCCATGTGAATTTAAACTGTGGGAATTTTTTATGCATTTGTGGGAAATGAGCGTCACTGCATGGCCAGCATTTACTGTGCATCCTTAGCTGCCATTGAACTGAGTGGCTTACTAGGCCAGTTCAGAGGGGAGTTGACAGTCAATCACATTGCTATGGCTCCAGGGTCACATGTAAGATGGACAGGTAAGGATGGCAGATTTCCTTCTCCGAAAGGACATTCATGGGGTGTCACAGTGGTTAGCACAGTTGCCTCACAACACCAGGGACCTACGTTTGAATCCCGGCATGTATCACTGTCTGTGTGGAGTTTGCATGTTCTCTGCGTGGGTTTCCTCCAGTGAGTCCAGTTTCCTCCCACAATCTGGAAGACATGCTGGTTAGGTGCATTGACTTGAACAAATGCTGGAGTGTGGCGACAGGGGAATTTCACAGTATCCTCACTGCACAATTAATGTAAGCCTATTTGTGATTAATGAATAAACTTTACTTTTTACTGAACCAAATGTTTTTTTCATGTCAATTGACAATGGTTTCATGGTCAGCAGTAGATTCTTAATTCTGATTTTTTTTTTTATTGAATTCAATTATTTTTATTGAATTAGATGTATGAGGCAAGTTTTTTTTTACATAGAGGGTAGTAGATGCCTGGAACTCATTGCCAGGGAGGTAGTGGAAGCAGATATGATAGTGACTTAAGGGATGCCTGGATAAATGATTGAATAAGATGGGAATAGAGGGATATGGTCACCAGAGGGATTTTTAGTTCAGACGGGCAGCATGGTGTGTGTAGGCTTGGAGGGCCAACTCCTGTACTGTAATTTTCTTTTCTCTTGTTCTTTGTTCAAATTACACCTCTTGCTGTGGTGGGATTTGAACCCAGCCTTCAGAACATTAGCTGAGTTTATGGATTAATAGTCTAGGAGATAATACCATTGACCATCACCTCCCGTCTGGAACAAAACTGTTTTCATCACTGAAGCCCCACTGTGATGTAATAGTCTCTGTGACATCATCACAGCAGGACTGGATGACATCATCAGAGTCCATTGTTTGTGAATGAACCACATCAATAACAGGAAATACTCATCAAGCTGAGCACATTCTCTAGGCTGACACTCCAGTCTGACATTGAGGGACTGCTGCACTCTGAAACACAGTGTCCTTCACACGGAGCTTCTGGAGTTCTGGCCACAACCTTCCAATCTTCCTTATAGAGTTGTGGTGATGAAGGACAGAGAATATAAATGTTATATCTCTGTTCAAAAACACAGCAATTATAGAACAATCAGCTTAACATCGGTGAAAAGCCAATAAACTGAGACACAACCAACTGTCACTTGGAAAAGTATGGATTATAATTTCCAGTATTTTCTGTTTTTAAAAACTGAAAACTGCCCTGGATTTCAAGGCTGGGAGAGATACTCTGAAAGATATAGGGAACTGGGACTTGTCCATGATTGGAAACAATACTTCTCACTAATACATGTGACAATAATAAATCAAACGTTAAAAAAAGCGTAATTGAAAGTCTGAAATAATCGAGTTAGAAAGGGGAAAAGAACAGGACATCAATTAATCTCTTATCCTGGAGAAATCAAGGATTTGACATACTGTGTTGAAACAAAGCTGATTTATTTAACAGATGTCAGCATATTAAACTCTCATCCAGATACAGAGATTATTAACATCAGAAGAAATAAACGTGAATTGTCTGAATGAATTTGGTCAAGAGGAGATTGATTGAGGTATTCAAGATGCTGAGGAATTGGGAAGGTGAAATAGTGAGAATATGTTTCCACCAAGAGAACATCAAAAAACCAGAGGACACAAACATACATTAATGGGGAAAATTATTTTCACCTAGAGAGTGGTTGGAATCTGGAATAAACTTCCTGTGAGGGCAGTGAAGGTAGGTTTGATCAAGATACTGAAAAGAGAATTGGATTATCTGAAAATAAAGAATGTGCAAGTTTATAGGGGTTACGGCAGTGGAGTGGCATTAGGCTCTTTCAGTGAACCAGTGCAGATTTGATGGGCTGAACGGCTTCTTTCTGTACTGTAAAGAATGTGATGAGAGTTTCTGAATAATGGGGAAGATCACAAGCAGCGGTTCTTAAAGGGAAACCGCAACCCCAAAAAAGCAATCAGCTTTAGATTGAGAATATTAAGATGCGGTCCACCTACAGGGATTATTAACATCTGCAGAAACAAACCTCAAATTTCAGAATGAATGTGGCTCACTCCTGGATGTGACTAACAGCAGCAATTATAGCAGAATCCACTCCCTGCATTCACTCGTGACGTTGCTGATGTGTCATCAGATGGGAGAAGGTAGTGAATTCCTTCCCACACTCTGAGCAGGTGAATGGTCTCTCTCCAGTGTAAATTCGCTGATGTGCTTTGAGGCTGGATGAATGTCTGAAGCTCTCTCCACAATCAGTGCAGCTGAATGGCCTCTCCTCAGTGGGAACTCGCTGGTGTGTCACAAGGTTGGATGAATTAATGAATTGCTTCCCACACACAGAGCAGGTGAACGGTCTCTCCCCAGTGTGAACTCTCCTATGTAATTGTAGGTTATACATCTGGACGAATCTCTTCCCCACACACAGAGCAAGTGTATGGCCTCTCTCCAGTGTGAGCTCACTGGTGTAATGTTAGGCAGGATGATTGAGTAAATTCCTTCCAACACACGGGGCAGGTGAAGGGTCTCTCCCCAGTGTGGGTGCGTTGATGAGTTTCCAGTTTGGATGGGCAAGTGAATGCTTTCCCACAGTCCCCACATATCCACGATTTCTCTATGATGTCAGGATCATCATGTCTCTCCATATTGGGCAATTAGTTGAAGCTTCTTCCACACAAAGAACACATGCACAGATTCACATTGCAGTGAATGGTGTGATCTTTTTTCAGGCTGTGTAACTGGTTAAAGTTCTTTCCACAGTCAGTTCACTGGAAAACTCTCACTCGGTTACGTGTGTGTCTCAGTGCTTTTCCAGTCACATTGATGTTGAAATTTTTTCCTGCATTCCATGTTCAAAGGCTGATAGTGTTCAGGTGCTGCTAAATTGACCGACTGTTAAATCTTGATTCCATTTTTCTGACTGTAAATCTTCCCCTTCAAATATCCTGGAAAAGGAGTTTACAAAACTATTGTCAGTCCACAATAGAAATTCTGATCAGATAAGTCTAATTTCAAAACAATATCTTTTCTGCTCTTGTTCCTAAAAACAGTAAATCTCTGTCCCACACGTACTCCCTCCTCCCCGGGGAAAGGGCAGCACAGCAGTTAGCACTGTTGCATCAACAGTGCCAGGAACCTGAGTTTGATTCCCAGCTTGGATCACTATTTGTGTGGAAGTTACATGTTCTCCCCGTGTCTGCATGGGTTTCCTTCAGGTGCTCCGATTTCATCCTTCAGTCCAAAGATGTGTGTTTTAGGTGGATTGGCTATGCTAAATTAGCCCTTATTGTTAGGGGATCTAGTTAAGATAAATGCATGGGATTGTGGTCAGTGCAGATTCGATGGACCAAATGGCCTCCTTCTGCACTGAGGGATTCCATGACATCCAAATGAAATATTCTGTATTTTTCATGCATCCTTACAACTAATTTGTACAAATCATTCCAATGCCAGTTCTCCCCTATCTCTGGGATCACCTTTAACACTGCTCTGATTCTGGTTTCCTGCACATTCCCTATTTTAGTCACTCCAACATTAGTGACCAGACCCTAAATGCACAGGGACTAATTCGCAAAGAATTCCTACAATGCAGAAGGAAATCATTTGTCCATCAAGTCTGCACAAACTCTTTGAATATTTTACCCCTGATCTATACTTGTAACCCACGTTTTTATCCCACTAATCCCCCTTACATGCACATCTTAAAGCAGAGCGTAAAGGAGAACATACCCTGTCTACATCAACAGGGACAAAGTAGAAAAGATCGAGAGCTTCAAGTTCTTAGTTGTCCAGATCACCAACAACCTGTCTTGATTTCCCCCTATGTCAACACTATAGTTAAAAAAAGCCCATCAACATTCCACTTTCTCAGAAGATTAAGGAAACTTGGCATGTCAGCTACAAATCTCACCAACTTTTACAGATGCACCATAGAAAGCATTCTTTCTGGTTGTATCACAGCTCCTGTTCTACCCAATCCACCACACAAACCAGCCTCTCATCTATTGACTCTGTCTACACTTCCCAATGCCTCGGCAAAGCGGCCAGCATAATTAAGGACCTCACACATTTTCTTTTCCACTTTCTCCCTTTGAAAAAAAGATACAAAAATCTGAGGTCACATACCAATCGACTCAAGAATAGCTTCTTCCTTGCTGCTCCAGACTTACCTTGTATTAAGTTGTTCTATATTCTAGCTATGAATATATTCTGCACTCTCTCATGTGTTTGTCTATGAATGGTATGTTTTGCCTTGTAGCACGCAAGAAACAATTTCATTGTATGTTAATACATGCGACAATCTTAAATCAATTCAAATCTTTGTACACAAAGGGGCTACATAGCATGGCCAATCCTCCTAAGCATCACACCTTTGGAATGGTGGAAGGAAACCAGAACGTCCGGAGGAAACCCACATAGTCACAGGCATAACGTGCAAACTCTGCACAGATAGTGACCTAAGGCTGGAATCGAACCAGAGTCCCTGGAGCTGTGAGACAGCAGTGCTAACCATCCTGATGTTAATGGTGTTTTATAAATATAAGTTGTTGTCAGCTATAACCCTAGTTTCTGTTTTACACCAATGGATTGATTTAATAACAAACTTTATCTCTGGTATTTTTTTCATTCATTTGGTTTCACCTTCGAGAACTGCCGTGGCTGCGCATGCGTTGTTCGAATTTACCTCAATAAAGATGGCGGATGCGCATGCGCTTTGCAGTAGGTGAATCCCGGTAAAGATGGCGGATGTGAACTCGGGCCCGAGGAATTTTCTTCGCAGATTGAGGGTTTGTGGTGTTTATAAAGACTCAGCGACCACCCACCAACTCCATTTTTTCCGGTTTTATTTCCACACTCGGTCTTTGTAAAAATCTCCATTTAAAACCGGCTCGCTCAAGCTCCTTACCGTCTGTCTGCGCATGCTCCAGCTTCCGAACCGGGATGGGGCCGTTAACCTGGGCCTGTTCCCGGGAGAAGCCCCGCAGCTGCAAACCAGGAAGCGGACAGTGATTCTGAAGCGGATCCACAAAGTGTTTCCAGACCCTCCGAGCCACCGCCTAACGCTGACTCCGCTTCTCTGGGAGAAACCAGCACCAAGGCCAGGGCGCATGCTCCATATCACAATGCCCGGGGAACTGATTGACACGCCAACAGACCAATAGGAAAGAGGGGGCGGGGCTGGAGGACCGAGCGGGAGCGGCTGCTCCTCCAACCAATCGGAGTGAATGAGGGGCGGGGCTGGAGACCAACACTCATATGAAACCCGGTGAATGTGGAGCAAACATTGCAGCAGCGGAGGGGGAGGCGCTGGAACTCGCGGCTGGATATTGGGGAGGGTCTGGAAACACTTTGTGGATCCGCAAACCCTTCAGAATCACTGGCAGTTCCCTGGTTTGCAGCTGCGGAGCTTCTCCCTCCCAGGAATAGGCCCAGGTTAACAGCCCCAAGCTGGTTCAGACACTGGAGGATGGTTCACATCAGAGGATGGGGAAGGGTACAATAAATAAGAGGTGACACTTTGGCCCCAAATCAATGAGGATCTCTGGAAAGGAAGGAAACCCTGGGAAGCTGGTTTTATTGTCAGTCTGCAAATAGGAGCTGGAGAACTGAACCCAAACAGAGGGGGGGAGAAAACTGGGAGTGGAGGAAAGAGAATTGTCTGTTCAGCGTTTCTACTGTGGGCTGATTTTTAAAACTGTTTTTATACGCAGTTACAATTTGATGATTTACACACAGAAAACTCAACCCCAAGAGAAATATTTGTCTCTCTGTAATTTCTATTTTGCATTGGTTGTGATGTTTTTTCTGAACAAAAATTACGGCTTTCAGGAAAGATTAAATGGAATGAAGTTTTTTCTTATGGAGCAGTGACCTGATAGAAGTCTTTAAAATTATCAGTGCCTTGGACAGGGGAAATGAGGAGAGAATGCTTCCACTTGTGACAGAGTCTAAAATGAGGAAAATCAATAAACAAAGAGTCATAAATACTAGATAGTTACTAATAAATCCAGGAAGGCAATAAGGACAAATGTAGAATTACCAGAGAAATGAGGAAAGTGCTGAAATTGTTTCAAAAGGAAATGGGAGAAGTGCACAAGAGAAAAAGAAATAGAAAAATCAACTGAAAGGCTGAGATGAGGTTTATGGACAGGAGAAAATGTGTCAAGTATAAAGAATTAAACTGAATGGTTTGTTTGTGTCTTGTTATTCAAAGTAATTCAATGTAAACTCCTTTTCCAGAATATGTACAGATGGATGATTCAAATCAAACGTCTTGGGATCTGACAGTGTCACACAATTCTTCAGGATCTGAATATCAAAGGCCTATGAATGTGGAAGGAGAAATGTTTGCTTATTTTGTCTTTGGGAAATTATCCAACATCATTGTGACTGGAAAAGCCCCGAGACTCTCACATCTCCGTTATTTTTCTACAGCTGGAACAGAGTTTTGACCAGTCACACAACGTGGAAGGAAATAACACATTAACATCAGGTGGACACCGTATTCGTGTTCTTTGTGTGGACCTGGTTTTTAACTGATTGGATAACCTGGAGAGACATGAGGACACCTGCAGCGTGTGAACAAGGAGCAGCAACAGGCCATTCGGCCCCACGGGTCAGTTCCACCATTTAATAACGTCATGGCTGATCTGATAGTCAGCTCGAATCGGCCTACGCCCAATAGCCTGTCAATAATCATGGAGAAACCGTGGAAATGTGTGGACTGTGGGAAGGGATTCAATTACCCATCTGAATTGGAAACCCATCAACGTATTCACACTGGGGAGAGACCGTTCACCTGCTGTGTATGTGGGAAGGGATTCACTCAGTCATCCAGCCTGTACACACACCAGCATGTTCACACTGGGGAGAGGCCGTTCACCTGTCTTCAATTTGGGAAGGGATTTAATGCCTTATCAAACCTCCGGACTCACCACCAGGTTCACTCTGATCAGAGACCATTTAAATGTTCTGATTGTGAGAAGAGCTTTAAAAGCAGAAAGGATTTATTGATTCACCAACACACTCACACTGGGGAGAGGCCATTCATCTGCAACATGTGTGGGAAGGGATTCACTCAGTCGTCCCACCTCCTGACACACCAAAGTGTTCACACTGATCAGAGACCATTTAAATGTTCTGAATGTGAGAAGAGCTTTAAAAGCAGAAAGGATTTACTGATTCATCAACGCACTCACACTGGGGAGAGGCCATTCATCTGCTCCGTGTGTGGGAAGGGATTCACTTGTTCGTCGCAGCTCCTGAAACACCAATTTGTTCACACTGATCAGAGACCTATCAATTGTTCTGAATGTGAGAAAACATTTAAAAGCAGAAAGGATCTTCTGAAACATCAGCATATTCACACTGGGGAGAGGCCATTCACCTGCTCTATCTGTGAGAAGGGATTCACTCGATTAGCCCACCTTCTGAGACACCATCGAGTTCACACTGGGGAGAGGCCGTTCACCTGCCCTGTGTGTTGTCAGGAATTCACTGATACATCTGACCTTCTGATACACCGGCGAGTTCACACTGGAGAGAGACCTTACTGTTGCCTCCTGTGCGGCAAGAGATTCACTCAGTCATCCCACCTGACTACACACCAACTTGTTCACACTGATCAGAGACCTTTTGAGTGTTCTGATTGTGAGAGGAGTTTTAAAAGTAAACAGAACCTGTTGAAACACCAGCGAGTTCATACTGGGGAAAGGCCGTTCAACTGTTCCATGTGTGGGAAGGGATTCACAGAGTCAAACAACCTGCTGAAACACCAGCAAGTTCACGGGCGACAGCAGGAGTTGGATTCTGCTGTTAATCACATCCAGGACTGAATAGTGTCTGGTTATCAGTGAGGTTCCACTGTTTTGTGATATATATCAATGACTTAGACTTAAATGTAAGGATCATGATTCAGTTTGCAGATGATACAACAATTGTATTTGTGTTTAACAATCCAGAAGATAGCCGTGGGCTGCAGGAAGATATCAGTGGGCTGGTCAGATGGACAGAAAAATGGCACATGGAATTCGATCTGAGAGAGAATGAATTTGGGACATTAGACAAGACAAGGGAATGAACAATAAAGGAGATGATGCTGAGAATTATAAAGGATCAGAGAGAATCTGGAGTTAACATCCAGATATCTGTGAAAGAGGCTGGACAGGTAGATCATAAGATGTAGGAGCGGAATTAGGCCATTCAGCCCATTGAGCCTGCTCTGTCATTCAGTCAAGGCTGATAATTTTCTCAATCAGGTGGTCAAGAAGACATTTGGCCCAAGCCTGGTATAGAAGAGGAGGGAGATTATGTTCAAACTGAAGCAGAGAGTGGGAATAAATGGATTATTTTCCGAGTGGCAATCAGTGGCTACTGGGTAAGGAAGCGTTCAGTGCTGCAATCCCAGCTGTTCATAATATCCATTAATGATTTGGATGAAGGAATTGAATGCAATATCTCCAATTTTCAGGCGACACTAAGCTGGGTGGCAGTGTTTGTGCTGTGAGGAGGATCCTAAGTGGCTACAGGGTGACTTGAACAGGCTGAGTGGGCAGATACACGGCAAATGCAATATATTGTGGATAAACGTGAGGTTATCAACTTTGGTGGCACAAACAGGAAGAAAGATGACTATCTGAATGGTGGCTGAATTTAGGAAAAGGGGAAGTGCAATGTGATCTGGATCTCATGGTGGAACAGTTGCTGAAAATTGTCATGCTGGTAAAGCAGGCAGTGAGGAAAGCTAATGGCATGCTGGCCTTCATAGCAAGAGGATTTGAGTACAGGAGTAAAGATGTTTTGCTGCAGTTATATAGAGCCTTGGGGAAGCCACACCTTGAGTATTGTGTAAAGTTTTGGTCTCCTAGCCTGAGGAAGGACATTCTTGCTATTGAAGGTGAGGGTTCACCTGCCATTCCAGACTGATTCCTGGAATGGCAGGACTGACAAATAGAGAGATTGGATCGACTGGGCTTGTACTGACTGGAATTTAGAAGAATGAGAGCGGATTTCATCGAAACAGATAAAATCCTGATGGCACTGGACAGGCTAGAGGCAGGAAAAATGTTCCTGAATTTGGGGAAGTCCAGAACTAGGAGTCACAGTCTAAGAATAAGGGGTAAGCAATTCAGGACTGAGATAAGGAAGAACTTCTTCACTCAGAGTTGTGAACTTGTGGAATTCTCTACCACAGAAAACTCGGGGAACAGTTTGTTAGATATATTCAAGAGAGAGCTGGACGTGGCCCTTGTGGCTAAAGGGATCAAGGGGTCTGGAGAGAAATGGGAGTGTGATACTGAAAGTGCCTGATCAGCCATGATAATGAATGGTGGAGCAGGCTCAAAGGGTTGATTGACCTACTCCTGCATCTATTCTCTATGTTTCTATATTTATATCACGATTCTTAGAATTCGTAGGAGGTGGCCATTTGGCCCATCAAATCTACACTGACAACAATCCCACCCAGGTCCTATCCCCGTAACCCCATATATTTACCCCTCTAACATATGCATCAGGACAATTTAGCATAGTCAATCCACCTAACCTGCACATGTTTGGGCTGTGGAAGGAAACTGGAGGAAATCCATACAGATACAGGGAGAACCTGTAAACTCCATACAGGCAGTGACCCAAGCCTGGAATCGAACCTGGGTCTCTGGAGCTGTGAGACAGCACTCCTAACCATTTGCTCATTCCTAACTGCCCCCTGGCACCCAGAGGGAACATGCAAACAGTCACCCAAAACTGGAATTGAACCGGATCCCTGGCACTTCGAGGTTGTGGTGCTATCTCTGTGTGAGCTGTGTGCAGCTATCTGTGTGAAGTTTGCATGTTCTCCCTGTGTCTGCATGGGTTTGCTTAGAGTGCTTCAATTTCCTCCCAAATTCCAAAGATGTGCAGATTAGTGGATTGGCCATGGAAATTGCTTCTTACTGTATGAGTTAGGGGAATTAATACGGTAAATACATGGAGTTAGAATTCAGCCTCGGTAAGAGTCAGTAAGACTCAATAGGCTGAATGGCCTCTTCTCCACTCTAATGATTTAATAAGAAACATTATTTAATATATTCCAATCTGATTCAGCATGCATCCTGTTCACAGCACATGAATTTTTCTTGAAGATCAGTTGTTCCTTTGTAATCTGTGTTGTTCTGAATGATGACAGTATTAACCTTATCCAAACCTGCCCTAACCCTCCTGTCGGTTCATTTACTGAAACAAGGGTCTGTTGTTTTAATGGTGATGATCTCTGTCTGCTCAGTTATTCCTTTAACTCGGCCCTACAATTGCTGTGAATTGCTCTCTCATGCTCCCACATCTCAGTGAGAAATGTTGGTCTGTTTGTTTCACACCCACAGGGCTCCATCTGTTTAAAGCCACAAACAGTTTCAGTTTTCCTCAATATTTATCCAATTTCCTTTTAAAGTTATTATTAAACCTGATTCTAGCACCTGTCAGTTTGTACATTCGAGATCAAATTATTGTGTACAAAAAATCTCCTTATCACCCCCTTCAATTCTGTTGTCAATTATAGTAAATCTCTGTGTCCTCTGCTTAAGGTCTAGATTGTAATAACTGAGAGAGGTTTAGGGCAGAGATTACTGATACAAGGCCCAGATTGCAATAATTGAGAGGGGTTTAGGGCAGAGATTACTGAAACAAGGCCCAGATTGTAATAACTGAGAGAGGTTTAGGGCAGAGATTACTGATACAAGGCCCAGATTGTAATAACTGAGAGGGGTCCCCTTCGCTACATCAGGGTGTGGTGTGGGTTTGCATCTTTCGGATATATTGGGAGTCAGTGGCGATGTCCAATTTTTGGATAAATGAATTTTGACCTTGGACTGCACCATTGTTTCAATGTAGACTTGGACAATAACCATTATTGTGATTTATCTGAACATGTCAACAAATATCCCGTTGTTTTCTGAATAAGTATCCCAACATTTGCAAAGTCTTTGTTTCTCATTTGTGTGTAAAATCCCTACAGTACAGGGGGAGGCCATTCTGTCCATCAAGTCTGCACTAACCACAATCCCATCCATGCTCTGTCCCTGTATCCCACACATTTACCCTGCAGCTCCCCCTGTCACTAAAGCATGACCAATCAGCCTATCCCGCATATCTTTGAACAGTGGGAGGAAACCGGAGCACCCTGGGGAAACCCATGCAGACATGGGGAAAACGTGCAAACACCACACAGTCACACGAGGCCAGAATTGAATCAAGTCCCTTTGAGACAGCAGTGTGAACCGGTGCGCTACAGCGGTGCCAGTATCTGGTGGTTGTTTACAGTTGGCGATGGGACAATGTTAAATGGACAGTTTAGCCGGATTGGATAACCATTTGGATTTCCAAAAGGGCTGGGGAATTGTGGTGCTGAGGAAAGATTGGATTGGCAAAGTTTGTTTTCCTCAGAGTAGAGGAAGCAGAGGAAGACCGAACTGAGGTGTCCAAAATTATGAGGGAGCCAAGACAGGGTGGGTAGAAAAGGCCTGTTTCCCCTGAGCAGACAGAGGTCACTTATCGTGAGTGGGTGGGGATGGGGGGCAGTGTGGGAGGGGGGTTAATGGGGGCTCCACAGATATAAAGCGATTGGTGGAAGGATTAGAGGGGGTATTAGGAAGAAGGTTCTCATTCAGGGGCTGGTGGATGTCTGGAATTCGCTGCCTAAACTGATGGTTTGGACAGAAATCTCTCGGCTCACTCGCCTGGCATGCAGATCTGTAGCTGAAATGCTGGAACTTGTAGAAAGAGAGGCTAGGGGCTGGATTGCTGGAAAGTGGGATCATAATGAAGTCTTTATTTCCCAACTTGGTGAAGATGTGATGGGCTGAATGGCCTCTTCTTGAGCCACAACTTTTTCCCTGCTTTCTGTTAGCTCTGTTGATGGGCAGAAGGGAGAGATGAGCTGGGTTTTAATTCGTAACAAGAGCAGGAATGAGAGAAAATGTTGAGGTGAAGCTGATTTTTTTTCTGATTTCCACCCCTCCCCTCATCAAAGTGAGTCAGAAATCATCCCACCCCCACCTCCACCTGTCCTGTGTTCCCTCCAAATACGTTTCGGGTTACGGGAATAGGATAAAATACTGTGTTGACGTAGACTTGATGCACTATCGGGATTTTATGATTTTAATGGGGGGGCGTAGTTTGATATCTGGGGGAGAGTGTTACAACACAATGGCACAGTGGTTAGCATTGCTGCCTCACAGCGCTAGGGTCCCAAATAAGATTTCTGGCTTGGGTCACTATCTGTGTGGAATTTGCACATTCTCCCCATGTCTGCATGGGTTTCCTCCAGATGCTCTGGTTTCCTTCAGCAGTCCGAAAGACATGCTGGTTAGATGCATTGGCCATGCTAAATTTTTCGTCAGTTTACCCAAACAGGAATGTGGCGACTAGGGAATTTTAACAGTAACTTCATTGCAATGTTAATGTAAGCCTACTTATTATTGACACTAATAAATAAACTTAAACTGAACGTCAAGGTGCTGCTGTGACAATGCACCCTCTTGTTTAAACATTCTGCAATGCTGAGACTGGGGAGAGGAGTGAACAACAGGGAGCAGCATTGCAGCTTCTCTCCCCACATTGAAACTGGGATTGTTGCTCCATCTGCTGCACCATCCCCACCACACCCACTGGGGGGGCAATCTGGACAATGGGCTGCAGGCAGACCTCACTGCGCCTGCGCCATACTCACTCTTCGTCGGCGGCCATCTTCCGTTGCCATGGGAGACGGCGGCGGCCATATTGCGTTGCCAGGGGATACTGCCGGCGGCCATCTTGCGTTGCCAGGGGAGACGGCATCCTGCGCGCTGCACTCTGGGGGATTTCCACTGCTGCCCATGCGCCCAGGCAGTTATATTTGAATCTTTTAATATTTTGAATCTTGATGATTATTATTCACATCCTCACCCGTCAGACTTTCGTTCTCTTCTGTATTCGGGAATTTTTTTTAAAATTCCGTCTTTTTTTTCAATCACATCCGCGCGGTGTGCTCTGGGAAAATACTAAAGCACATGCGCTGTTCCGCCACCTGTCTCTTTATAAAAATATGTATTTTATTTAATTTTAAATAAATCCTGGCGGGATTTCCAGGTGGGAATTTCTTTCACTTTTTACATTACTGAACCGTCGCTTTTTCCTCGCGGAGGGGGCAGGGCGTGTGACGTCACGACAACATGGCGGCTAGCCCGCCTCTTTACAGGCCCCGGATATTCCGTCAACGAGCAACGGTTGACCGGAGTGGACAAGAGGTGACTCAGGGTGGAGAAGATTCCGGACGTGTTATACTGCCTCCTGGTGGACAGGAAGGGAAGTAGCAGCAGCACCGTCTGTGTCCAAAGGCTTCCCCAGTTCTGCTGCTCAGAGACACTGGGAACCTCTTCAACTGGAAACTTCAGCTTCTCACATTCACCCGCTGTGTTCAGTCATTATTTAATAAACAATCTCTGTGGTGAAATCAGAAACAACTTGTTCACATTAAAGGGGATGGGAATCTGAACCGTTCTGCTCGAAAGGCTCTGCTTGCCTTGTAATTTCAATTGAAATGTTCAAGATGAGACTTTATAGATGCAAGTCACGTCATATGTGGAACGCGCATGATGCCACAATAAAATCAGTTATTTTCTCCAAAATCAGAACTACTGAATTTTATGACAATTTTTACAAAATTGTGTAAATTCTCGAAGACATGTTGAATTTTGTCCAAATGTACTTGATTTTAGCATTTTTTAAAAATCTTCTAATCCTATTAAATGATTTTTTCGAAGAAATTAACATAAAATTTTCCGTTTATGTTCATAAACAATTTCCTAACATTACTTTCTCCAGAGAAGTTGAACAAATGTTCGTCAGCATTTATCTGATAGGTGTAAAATTATTGAATGCATTTTTCATCAAAAGTAACAAGGAAATTGTCAGCATCTTTTAAAAGCTCACAGCGAGCTAACCAGGAGTCGAACCTGGAATCTTCTGATCCGTAGTCAGACGCGTTATCCATTGAGCCACTGGCACACATGTGAAAGTGGGACAGTTGCTACATATTGGCCCGACGCTTTGAAAATTTCAAGCAGAAGCTTTGTCAAAATGTTTGCATTTACTTGTGAGGAGACGGCCCATCATTGAAATTGTCTTTATTTATTTACTTTCATCTCTAATTGCTCTTGAATTGAGTTGCTGAGTTAACCTGCCGTGGTGGGATTCAAACTACTGTCTAAAGACTTTAAGACTACCCAACTACTAACTATTCCCCTCAGGGAATCAGCATTCGAGTATTATTTGAATGTAATACTTCATACGCATATGGCATAGAGAGTCAATAAGCATTCAGAAAGAAGAAAAATGAAATAGAAGTGCTGAGAATCCATTGCACACTGAGCAGAGAAAATGTTGCTCCTATTTTGATTCAACACACATTTTATCAGTTCTTGCAATGGCTACAGGAACAGGTCAGAAGCTGAAACCTTGGGGATAAAAGTAAATTACTGCGGATACTGGAATCTGAAACCAAAAGTGAAAATGCTGGGAGTACTTTGTAAGGAGAAAAATAGCTGACGTTTCGACTCCAGGTAGAAATGTTAGCTTTGACAAAGGGTCATCTGGAATTGAAACGTCAGCTCTTTTCTCTCCTTCCAGATGCCGCCAGATCTGCTGAGACTTTCCTGTTTTTTTCTCTTTTGGTAAACTTGGGGATGTCCTTGGTCTGTTAATTGTGAACTTTGTGATCAGAACAAGTTAAGATACCAGATTCGAACAACATTTGGCTTCATGTATGTTAATAATTGGAGCAAAGATTGCCGCAGTAATATTCTGGTGAGCTTAGTCGGTAGTGTGGCAGACACAATGTCAGATTTGTGGTTTCCAAGCCCCACGTTGGGCGGCATTGTTTTAAACCTTTGCTAATTTCCTGGATGGATTCCACCTCTCCATTCCGCTGGCAGCATTGCCGCTGAAACAGAATATTTCTCCATCCCGCTTTGTTAACCCCACAATTACTGCTTTCTGAATGGAAACCGTTTGCAATCAGTCGAAGTCAAATAGTTTAGTATTTTATTCAATGGAATGTTTTCTTGCCATTTTGCTCGGGACTTTTATTCAGAAATGAGTGATATTTCTGTCAAAGCAAACAGTTAAACCTGACCCATTATCACGCAGATTTTACCTTGTATTATCATATCTATCGGCAGGGCTTTGCATCACATCACTGCCCTTCATTAACTGTGGTGCGGTCCTTCGGCCACTCTCCTGCCTGCTTTGCCGAAGGAGCGGGAAGTATAGACAGAATCAATGGATAGCTGGTTTGCACCATGGACTGGACTACATTCAGGACCCTTTGTAGTTTCTTGTGGTTCTTGGAAGAACAGGAGCCATGCCAAGCTGTGATGCAACCAGACAGAATACTCTCTATGTTGTATCTGTAAACGTTGGTAAGAGTCGGAGTTGACACGCCAAATGTCCTTTGTCTTCCCAGAGAGTAGAGGCGTTCTTGGACTGTCTTAACTACAGAGTCATCATGAGGGGATCAGGACAGGTTGTTGATATTCTGGGCATCTAAAAACCTGAAGCTCTCGACCTTTTCTACTTCGTCCCGTTGATGTAGACAGGGAAATGGATCACAATATTTGGAAGGAGGTGCAGTTGTGAATGGTGTTATTTATGATTGAGTGGAAAGTATTCGATCATTGGGATACTGGTGATCAGTTCCCTTCCCGCCCGTTGAATTCCTCCCTGTGATAAGAGACATTTTACCTGCCCGTTCATCGGAGAAAGGGAATGACCAACACACTACAGCAGCGCTGCGACATCAACGGGATTAAAGAGACTTGTATAGAATTGTAAACAGTGCGGTCATGCTGCAGTTCTGGAACAGGTTTTCAGAAATAGAATTATAATCAGTGACACACTAGTTTAGAATATATTTAGCAGCTGCTGCTGTCTCAGTCTCTGTGGCGCAATTGGTCAGCGCGTTCGGCTGTTAACCAAAAGGTTGGTGGTTCGAAACCACGCAGGGACAGAGTTTTACTGTTTTCTCACATCAGCATTCACAGGCAAACACTTACCTGTTGGCAAAAAGTCTGTCGGTGCTAATGAAAAATAGATTTCAATTGTTACTGCCTGGAATATTATCTGGTGTTGCCAACATTATTTAATGACAACTGACTTCAAAAATATTATATATTACATTATACATGCTTCCATTATACTATTCAACTTAAAGAAATGCAATTGAAACATGAACTTGTGGCTGACCGTTTGTTCCAATTCCATATTCCTACTTCCATTTATTTCTGGATAGATCATGAGTCTGTCTGACCCAAACTGAAATGTGTTCAATGATGGGGCATCAGAACCCTCTGCAGTAGAGAATTCCCAAGATTCACGAGTCTTTGAGTGAAGCAATTTCTCCTCATTGCCGTCCTGAATCATCAGCGCCTTATCCTGAGATTGTGCTCCCTTGTTTTAGATTCCCGGATCAGGAAGAATAATGTCTCGAATTTTCAATGCTATCTATTCGTTCTCTTTAAATCTGCAATGATTTTCCAGCATTTTTTGATTCAGATTCCAGCATCCTCAGGTTCTGCCTAAAATGCGCAAATCCAAAGTTCACACACTATTGCAAAAGTGGCCTTAACAAAATCCTGAATGACTGTGGCAAGAATTCAAACACATCAAAACTTAACTCCGTGCTCAAGGCTGGAAGGAGAGTGTGACAGTGGATAATTCTCACTGTGTACATTCCTGTAATCAGTAACTGGATCAGGAAGATAAGATATTTGTGTTGCTTTGCACTGTCATCTGTAAACTCCATCTCCTCTCAATGCCATGTGTCATACATCCGCTTTCCCTGCTTTCCAGGTGAAACTCGGGTTTACCAACTGTCTGTTTCTGTATCAAGCAGCTAATTGACTCTGGGAGCTGAACAGCCAGAGGGAGCTGGAAGAGAGGCAGCGACAGAAACGGGGAGAGAAGCGGCATGATAGCGTTTGGTAAATGACTTGTGTCCATTACTCTCCGTGATGAAAGCCTGCCGTGTGTTACCTTCCAAGTTTCACAGGAGTCACAGTGATGGGTTTGGTAGGTTTGGAAATTGAAAGTGTCACATGAGCAGTTTGTGGGACTATTTCCCCTCACTGTCCATTTCATGTTCCCGCTAACAGGAATCACTGCTTTCATTGGCTGATACAATCACTTGTGTGTGAAATAAAGATGACAATTTGAAGATAAACTTGCATTTGTGAATAAAAAGACAGAAGTAAAACAAAAGGCAGGTGGTTCATGGATAAATTAATATTCTCTAACACACACATCAGCTTCCCTGGTGGTCTAGTGGTTAGGATTCGGCGCTCTCACCGGCCCGGGTTCGATTCCCGGTCAGGGAATGTAGATTTATTGCTGTACAACAATCCTGCGTTACTTCCGGTCTGCACCAGTTCTGTCGGAATCAGTGTCAGGGAGATTTCCACTTTAGTATCTGAATTGGAAATGTCACGTTTAAAGAACAAAGAAAAAAGGGAGCGACAGGTTACAAAGCGCTGATGATACAAAATGCGGATGATTATTGGAAGAAAGATGAAAATGATGCATTAATGAATGGGCAGAAATCATTGCTCCCTTAGATATTTGCAAGCCGAACCCTTTTCAATTTTGATGTTTGGGATAAGTCAGACAATCAGACTAAATTTAACGACTATCTTCCTGAATTCAGTGACATGGGCTCTCAGTCTAACCATCGGAACCTGCAGCAACACAGCGGAGTTGAACATTGCAGACAGGCAGATTTGCTCCACTGTTTTTCAGGTTGTTTCTGTAGTGTAGTGGTTATCATATTCGCCTCACACGCGAAAGGTCCCCGGTTCGAAACCGGGCAGAAACATTCATACTCTCTCAGTTTGGGGAAGGGAAAATTGTTTGATTTCTGCCCCCCAACTCATAAAAACGCTCTACCTCGTCTCCCACTCCATCCGCCTTTTTCCCACAGTTTATAATTAGCTAAACTTTGCTCAGAGGCTCCAGCGAGAATTGAACTCGCGACCCCTGGTTTACAAGGCCAGTGCTCTAACCACTGAGCTATGGAGCCAATTACTAGTAGAGTACTCTGGTGCATACAGTGTTATCAGTGGGTTGAGGAGCAGGCTGGGGTTTCAGGTGGGGGATTTTTGATGAATGTGGCAATGTCTGAGGTGGAGAGCAGGAAGTTAAAAGACGCACCTTGAAAGTGACATGATTTGACATGTGTGCTGTGTGTGTATCTGACATGTATGTTATACATCTGATATGTATGCTTTTCAGAGTTTATCGTTAACCTTACATCTCTGACTTTTCCAGCTCTGATGCCGGTTCATCCAGCTGGAAGATTTAGATGTTGCTCCTTCCCAGACGCTGTGAGGCGTGTTTTCATTAAATGAAGAATTGAACAAAAAAATTATTCACTCGGTGACTGGGAATCGAAACCGCGTCACGGCGCCGATCCTGATCACTGGACCTTCAGTGATGCTGATGTGAGAGATTTGCAATGAATTGTTCACCTCGGCACCCATTGCTTTCTTTCCAATAAATTTCAGCAAAAATAAGTCACAGTGAGAAATGACGGGATTTGAACCTCAGTTAGAAAGTCTCAATCCATCCTCTGGGCAGGGATTGCAGTCTCAATGTTTGCAATTCTGTCGCTTATACCGGCAGGCAGTCATTCAGCCTGTGTTCCTGTTTGTTTTCTCTATTGGAGTAACTCCGTTCCTTCCAGTTTTCACAAAGGCTGACCTGGACTCGAAACGTATTCGAAATTTATTCCAAGACCAAACCGGCTTTAAACTGCCCCGCCGCGGTATCATATCACCATCCTGTCCTTTACTAACAACATTACTGAAATTCATTAGCGGCAAAACAGCTGAGACGGGCTTGAGCCTCCTCCTTCACTGAACCAATTCATCCTGAACTGTGTAACAAACAGATATCACATCCAGTCAGAAACAGAATGAGCTGCATTGAAGCACCAGCAGCATTTAAACTGCCCTTAACCTTGTCTGGTCCCCAATATCCTGTAAAGCTGCGGGATTAAACTGGCCCATTCCTGTTATTTGTGAGTGGAGAGTGTTTATTGATTGAATTCCCATACGCTCCGCTGTGGAAGATGATCAAAACTTTTCTTTGGCCAACATTTAACCAGACAGCGGATTCACTCGGAGTGATGGTGGGTTCCAGTTCTATTCCTGCGATCACAACATCAATTCATGTCACTTACTGTGATCCCAATATTTCTAATGGGTTAAATGCCTCAATATTTCTAAAACGTTGAATGTTTGATCTCATTTACTTCATTTTATATTTTATTATTTCATCTCCGAGCAATTCCCATCAGAGACAAGTCTCTGTTTCAAAATGTTCTGTTTATATAGAACATAAGTGACTCCTTCATCCAAGGGTAACAGCGATTACTGTTCAGTGCAGTATGAAAGCGGCAATGAGGTGAAACAGTCACACAAACTGCTCATATCTTACTTCCAATTCCCAAAATCTACCAACCTCATCACTGCGGTTCCTGTGTAATACCTATACAGTTCACCCACCGCTTCCCTATTATCCACAGCACACCTGACTGCTTCAAAGACCCTGTGAATGGTTTCATTCTGTGGTATAAACATTGTGTGATATTCTGCTTTCCTTACACTCAGCGCATGGGTCGCACAGAACTTGCTTTTATCTCTCCTGAATTGCCCGCTATCAGAGCCCTTTTCTGTGGTTATGTTGTCTCGTTCCTGGATTTCACGTGTTTAAAACTTGCTGCTTTTCCAACCTTTAACAGTTTAAATGGAAGGTTATGGAGGTGTAAGAAGTGAATCCTTTCCCTGTTGTTGCCTGACTTCATCAGTTTTTTTTTTCAGCGCTTCCAACTTTCACTGAGCTGCCTGATCATATTTAAATGACAATATAAATATCTGCATTTGACCGGCACTCCCATCAGCGGCTCGTTGGTCTAGTGGTATGATTCTCGCTTCGGGTGCGAGAGGTCGCGGGTTCCAATCCCAGACGAGCCTCGGTGTCTGATGGCTAAGTCTTGTTCGTTTCTTTGCTGTGCACCCGGTAGGATGAATTTCCCCGCAGTTTGGTTTGAGAACCTGCTCATATGGGGAATCCAACAACATAATTCATTCCAGATGTTTTCAAAAGCTGACTGTGCTCGTGGACAATCCCTGATCAACAATTCAGAGGACGCAGTCCTTGCAGGTTTAGCCTCTGGATGAATATACGTTGTTATTCATTCATCTGATATGGTTGACTGCTCCATTTTTTGTCTATATCTGTCTCTCCTCACTTCTGTGTATCGAACTCACTCTCTCAGTTCCTATATCTCATTTCCCTATTTTGCTCTTGTTTCCCCCTGAGCTCTCGCTGTCTGTATAACCAAGTTTCATTGGGACAGTTGTCCTTGGAGAGGGGATTGAATGCGATGACGCTGTTCTCTTTGAGTTTTGGAATAATGCGAAGTGAACTGATGGAAAAGTCTGGAACGACGAGAGGGACTTTGGCAGTGTACAAGCTGAGAGATTGTATATGCCTCTGATTCTGTATGGCCCTTCTATCTTTCGAGTTACCAACTATCTCGATAAGTCTGCATCTGAATCTTAGTGAATCTGCATCTATATCTTACTGGGTCCAGTAAGAATTCTCACCACATTCAGTGAAAACAGAACAGGCTTATTTAGAATTATGAATTTCTGGAGCGCTGCTGCTTCATCCTGGTGTTTGACTCGGCAGTGAGAAACACACTGTGTGTGTGTGTGTGTGTGCTCTCAAAAGCAGCCACCTGAACACCCTGCTTCACCCCAGCAACTTTTTAAGTTGATGATGTTTCTACTCGTTGTTCTTAATGAAAATGAAACCAACACGCTCCTGCATTCAATCTGAGCTGGTCGACCAAAACACAAACCCATTTTGGGAGCGGTGGGATTCGAACCCACGCCTCCGAAGAGACTGGAGCCTTAATCCAGCGCCTTAGACCGCTCGGCCACGCTACCACATAAAGAACAGTCGCATTTGTGTTATTTGATGATAATGTTACTGAAATTCGTTTATAGCAATGGAGCTTGGAAAGGCCATCAGGAGGATTGAGCCTGCTCCGTCTCTGAATCAGGTCAGTCTGAACTGTGTAACAAACAGAAATCATCTCAGGTCAGAAACACAATGAGCTGCCCTGAAGGGACAGCATCATTTAAACTGTCCTTAAACTCATCGCTTCCAAATTTCCTTCAGAAATGATAAGAGAACCTTTTGCTCAGCGTCTGCACTTCAGGGCACCAGGCGGGATTATGTTTTATATGTTCATCCAAGCAATAACTCACACTTATTTTCACAGTTAGGATCAGAGCAGTAAATCGTCATTTCCAGGCCAGTAATCTCAACAGCAGCGAACAAATTAAACTCTAACCACCAGATTGCAGCGTGTTTTGGAATTTAATTTATCCACGCTGACTTTTCTTATTTTAATTTTCACGCCACGTTTGCCACAAACAGCTTTCCCCTGGAAAATAGCGCCTTGTGTTTCAAAGCCAGTGATATGTTCAACCAATGACAACATATTACCAACACTCCAGCTCTATTATCACTTCCACTTCCGACACTTCGAAACCGGACAGAAATACTTCCAAATGCTTTTCAATGCAGAGTGTGGGGAAAGTTTCATAATTCTGTGTCACTTTAAACAGTGAAATCTGACCCATTACAGACAGATTTCACCTTGTGAAAACGTCTCAATCATTAGTACTTTGCAGCCTTTCCTTGTCTTTGTGTTTGTTCTTGAACTGTTGCATGTGAAATTTCCAGCCCTGATAGAAATTTGCGAACTTCACTCGGCTGATTCTAGTAGATCTGCTTTCGATGGAAGAGTAAATCAAACCATTATTAATAGTTTGCTGAGGGCAAATAATCTTCATTTCTTCAGCGGGAATTGAAACAAGTTATCACTGGGGGAGGGCTGGAAACAAACAACTGGACTACCAGGGAAATTGATTTCACTGCATTGATACGGAAATATATCAACATCTGTGGAGTTGGGATTTTAGCAAATTTACCTCAGGTCAACAAAGTGTTATTCTCCAACTGGACTCTGCAAACGAGAAAAGTGAGACTCTGCCTCCATCCATTTCTGATTGAAACCAGTATTGTGAAGACACTGGTCATGTTTCCCTAACTGCACGGCGTAATTTCAATGTGTTTTGATGTTGTTTGTGGGTGTAGTTGATATTGCAGTGTGAGCAGAGTATGTGCATGTGTGAGAAGGAATTGATGGTAAGAAGCAAAGTCTGTTTTAAAAGAGAGCCAGATAAAAATGATCAAGTTGTGAGTCGTTTCTTTGAAGCTTGCTGCGGAGGGTGAAGGTAAAAGTGTGGTGAAGGGTGGGGAGTGCAGATGGCTTTAAGAGAAGTGCGATGAGGAGCGCGGTATTTGAAGGTGAGTGTGTGTTTGCAGCTTTGTGAGTGTTGTAAGAGAAAGGAAAAAGAAATGTGATGTAGCTGTTGAAAAGTAGCATGAGGCAAATGGTAAAGAGATTGAGGTGGGTGAAGTGACTGGGCAGTGTAGAATTGCAAAGAAAGAGCGCAGACTGAATGGAGAGAAAACAGACTTTGCATTGGCCGGGAATCGAACCCGGGCCTCCCGCGTGGCAGGCGAGAATTCTCCCACTGAACCACCAATGCTGCTCTTGTTAGTCACTTTCAGTGGGTTGAACTTGGAGAAAGCTGTTCCCATATCTACAGTGATGGCCTCAGATACAGTTTGATCCAAAGCTTTCATAGTGGAGAGAACACATTGTTTCTGTATTGCAGTGATTGGCACATTCACCTAACAAAAGATTCCCTGTTGGGAAGCGGGCGGAAATAGACTTTTCACCTCAGAGTGAGGAAATGAGAAATAATTCATGTTTATTGTTCAATATTAACTGAACACCGTGTTACAGTCTTACAATATGTTACACTTCCCCTTCCCCTTCACAGTTCTGTACTCACTCAAACCCGACAGAACATTTTTCGCAGACTCCTTTCCAACTCTGACAGTTTAGAAAGCTTCCCTCAAACCCGCACAGTCCGGCTGATTGCTGTTAATTTGAGTCTGAATATTAAAGGCTCCGGCGGAAACCCTTCCGTTAATAACAGTCTCTCGAAGCCACGTTTCAGACGGGGAAACAACAATATTTCTTTATTCTCCGGCTCCACATTGGAGACAGGGACAAGCTGCAGGATTTTAACCCGCACTTTCCAATCAGCCCTGACAGCAGAAAGGCGCTGATGCACCTGTACATTTCTTTAAACTCAGAGAGAGGATTTCTGGTGGATAATTAATGCAGTGTATTTTACACTGCATGTTACATTTCCCATCCATCTAAACTTCTCTGCACACTCAAATGTAATATTGTTCACTGAGCCCCATTTCCAGCTCTGACAGTGCAGAAAACTTCTCTCAAACCTGCACATTCGGGATCTTCCTTTCGTCCCTGGAACATGCACACCGCTGATTAAAATTTATTGCCCATCCCCAGTTGAGAGACAATCCCTTTGCTGTGGCTCTGGAGTCATGTGTAGGCCAGACCATCTAACAACAGCAGATTTCCTTGTCTGAAGGACACTAGTGAATCATGTTCTTTCTTCCAACAACGGACAGAGTTTTATGGTCATTAATAGATTTCTACTCCAATCTTATTTATTGTATTCAAATTCCATCAGCTGTTCTGGTGGTCCCAGATTATTAGCTCGTCGAGAGATTGCACCAGTGGACAATATTCAGTAAAACAACTGCTCCAGGTGAGGCTTGAACTCACAACCTCGGCATAGTCCGCTGCCTGTACTGCTGTATAAGTACCGCGCGCTAACCAATTGCGCCACTGGAGCACAGGGATTTATTTATTTGTGTCAGATTATTAAAGTTTGCAGCAGCGTTACCTCCGTTAATAACTGTTATTGGAGACCACATTTCAGACCGGGAAACAAACCCATCAATGATTCTCTTTCCCCCGGCTCCACAGTGAGTGAGACAGGGAGAAGCAGCAGGATTATATCCCGCAGTCTCCAATCGCCAGCAGAAAGCGGCGACTGCAGCTTCAATCAGCGGGTTACTGCCCATCCCTGGGACACAAGGTCCAGCCCCGTTCAAACCTCCCCATACACCCAACACAAGCTCAGCAAAACGCAGATAGATTATATCCGGCTCACTGAACCTTCGAGTAACATTCACACAACACCCGAGTGATTCACAAATAAAATTCACACCAACTTTCCAAAACGTTTCAGTGATAAATTCCCCCATTTGGTTGAAAAGCTGAGTGTTGTGAATCTGGAAATGAGCATCAAGGGATTTGTATTATCCAGTGACTTGTTTCCCACGGTTAGTCTCAGGTTTGTAATGCCATTTGTGTTGTATATTGAAGCGAAACTTATATCAAAATGAGGAGAAGAAAACAAGGAAAAAAATTAAATCTTGGAACAAATCCTGAGGGAAATGGACCACAATATTTGGATGGAGGTGCAGTTGTGAATGGTGTTATTGATGATTGAGTGGAAAGTATTGGATCGCTGGGTTACTGTTGGTCAGTTCCCTTCCCTCCCGTTGAATTCCTCCCTGTGATAAGAGACATGGATTCATTTTACCTGCCCGTTCACAGGAGAAAGGCAATAACCAACACACGACAGCAGCGCTGCCGGATTAACGGAACTAAAGAGACTAGTATAGAATTGTAAACAGTGCGGTCATGCTGCAGTTCTGGAACAGGTTTTCAGAAATAGAATTATGATCAGTGACACACTAGTTTAGAATATATTTAACTGTTACTGTCTCAGTCTCTGTGGTGCAATTGGTCAGCGCGTTCGGCTGTTAACCGAAAGGTTGGTGGTTCGAGACCACCCAGGGACGGAAGCTATTTTCTCACCATCAGCATTCACAGGCAAACACTGACCTGATGGCAAAGAGACCTTGGGTGCTCATAAAAAATGGCTTTCAATTGTTCCTGCCTGGACTATTATCTGGTGTTGTCAACATTACGAAATGACAACTGACTTTAAATATATTGCATATAACATTATATACATGCTTTCATTATACCGTTAAACTTAACAATTACAATCGAAACATGAACTTGTGGCTGAGCATTTGTTCCAATTCCAAATCCCTGCTTCCATTGATTCCTGGAGAGACATTAATCTGTCTAACCTCTGATGGAGGAGTCACTTATGTTCTATATGAACAGAACATTTTGAAACAGAGACTTGTCCCTGACGGAAATTGCTTAGAGATGAAATAATGAAATATAAAATGAAGTAAATTCGATTAAACATCCAACGTTTTAGAAATATTGAGACATTCAATCTATTAGAAATATCGGGTTCACAGTGAGTGATATGAATTGATATTGTGATCGCAGGTATGGAACTGGAATCCAAAATCATACCGAGTAAATCCGCTGAATGGTTAAATGTTTGAGCTTCCACAATGGAATGTACGGGACCTTATTCAATAAGCACTCAACTAACACAAAAACACTCACAACTAACAGAAAAGGTCCATTTCATCTCGCATTTTTAAACTTTTCTGTACATTTATCATGAAGATTTATAAAGTAAATGAATGGAGTTTGTGATGGTAAAAAGGCGTGTTCACGCCCTTCATGTAGGTAACCACAGGGCAACAAACACAAACACAGACCCCGCGAGATAGAGGGTAAAGGAGTGACTAAAACAGAGGCTTGATATTAAGGGAATATAGTTTGGGGCGGAGTGTTTGACTGCACGTCCAGAAGTTTCTGCATTCATTAACATGAACATTAACCTTTCATTAACATTGCGAATGTTCAGAAATAGAGGAAGTTTTTAGAAAGTGGAATCCAACAAGGAGGAAATACAACAACACCTGGCCGGGTGGAAATTGCGATGGGTATTTGGTCGGTTGCAGTTTGCGTGAATTGATGTTTGAAGACAGTGCGAAACAAAATGCGGTGTCAATTAGCGCAGAAAACCAGCGAGGAGATCCTGCCGAAACCCGGGATTGAACCAGGGACCTTTAGATCTTCAGTCTAACGCTCTCCCAACTGAGCTATTTCGGCTGCTTGGTAGGGGTGGAAACTTCCATCTCACAAATTTCTAAGAGAGCAATGATTTTTTTTCATCATTTCCAACTTTCTCAAATAATCTCAACCAAATGTCCTCAGTGATAAAAGCAAATTACTGCGGATGGGAAAAGAGAAAATGCTCCAAAATCTCACAATATCTGACAGCACCTGTAAGGAGTGAAAAGGGCGGATGTTTCGAGTCCAGATGACTCGAAAGCTCAGTGTACAATTGTACGCACCGTTCAGTATTAATGTATTATTTAACACATATGTCTTCATTATGAATTGAATACGTCTGAAATTGAACATCACTGAATTGAAAATATAACTGACTAACTGAACCAATCGAATCACCGGGTAATACAGATGGCAATTTTGGGATTGACTATTGTCAGCTTTTAAACAAAATCAACTACATTTAAATGGAGGAAAATCAAGAATTTTCCGTTAGTGACCCTTGAGCCTATTTTTATTATGGGTATGAAACATTCAAGCGCATAAGTTCCGGCCGTTACAGGAAAATCGAGTAGATTCGCACTGAGTCTCGATTCCCTCATCTATCTGAGTGGCTTTTCCTGTTTCTTAATGATGAAAAAATATTTAAAAATATTCTTCTGTGAAAAGTGCATCATTTCCCCTCCTTCACTTACAGTATCACTTGTATCTGCCTGTTTGAGCACACACCACTATCAGATATTTCAGATGGTGATTAACCATATTAGTCTGCAGCTATAAACCCATTTAATTCTTTGGAGACTGAACGAGATGTGAATAAATGCTTGATATCAAAATTGAACATTCCTGTCGGTGCACCTTATTTCACAGAAAGTATTTGAGGGTGATGTCAGAGCAATGATAACATGCCTTTAACACTGAGGTTCAGATAATGTTGAGCAACAAACTGAAATCAAACTCTTTTCCCTACCCCCAATCATCTATTGCCTAGAACCTATCTATATAAGCCTTCAAAATATTC